>JACCIY010001590.1:0-41775 GCA_025506505.1 Flaveria sonorensis | reverse complement strand
GGAGAAATTAATTTTTTCCTTGGTTCTTCAAGTGAAGCAATCTGCAGATGGAATTTTTATCAATCAATAGAAATTCATTGATGAACTCTTGAAGAAATTTTAAACTACAAGATTGTCAATCCATAAGAACTCCAGCTGACGTAAATTCCAAGATTGAACCTGATCCTAAGGAAAATCTGTCGACCAAACTTTATACAGAGCCATGATGGGTTCTTTGATGTATCTTACTACATCTAGACTGATATAATGTATTGTTTGTGCTGTGCCAGGTACCAATCTGACCTGAAGGAATCCCACTTAATTGCTGTTAACGAATATTCAGGTATCTCAAAAGAAAACTGGCTTAGGGTTATGGTATCCTTATGAAGGTAACTTCGAGTTACATGGATATACGGGAGTGATTATGGAGGATTTGTCAAGATCGTAAATCTACTACGGGTGGTTGTTAGTTTTTAGGTCTAGATTAGTCTCATGGCAATGTAATAAACAAACAATGTCTCGTTTCAACCGCAGAAGCGAGTACTTTGCTACATCAGCAAGATGTTCTCAAATCCTTTGGTTACAAAACCAATGCTAGATTACGGGTTCAATTTTATTAAAACTCCTATTTACATTGATAACAATACTGCTATGTTATTACAGCTAATCCTGTCCAACACTCTAAAACAAAACATATCGAAATTCGATATCATTTTCTCAGAGATAACTCTGAAAAGGTTATACATTTGATTCAAATCACAACTGAAAAACAGTTGGCTGACCTATTTACAAAGCATTTTACCAGGTCAATTGAATATTTGGTCGAGTCAATTGGACTAATTAATCATGTTTAAAAACTGGTTTTGAGTTTAATTTAGTTGTTTGATTCATTAAAAATGATAAGAACCCTCCCTTAGCTTAATCTTGAATATAGAGAAACTGCCAAAGTTAACTGCCTGATTGTTATATGTATGTGTATGTTCAATGGAAAATGAAAAGTCAAATACAAAAATAGAAAATTGAAAAATCAAAAGAGAAAATATAAAACTAAAACACCAAAATAGACTTTTTCTTGTTAGTTAATTGTTTAGGACTGAATCTGTCTTTGCAATTTGTAAGAAATGATAAGATACATTAGTTATGATCAGTTGCATACTTCACTTGCAACTAAATTCTGACGTGATCAGATATGTTAGCAGGTAAGCTCATGCAATTATACTGAAAAAGTAAATTATTGTGATCAAATAAATCAATCATGCATCATGTTTGTCCATTTTAGAACCAATGAGTAGGTTCTCAGACTGATTGCTTGTTAAGTCATAAACTCACACCTGGTGGTGATATGAATAACCATTGAGCTCTAATAATTTAAAGCATCTATTCACTTCTCTGTTATGAGTCATCATAGACCTGAAGTGATGAGATATCCTCTGTTGTAAGTCATTACAGACCTGGATATTCTCACTTGATGAAAAAGATGCCATGTGCGTAATCTAATCATGAGATCTGGTTATAAGTATATGTCAGGTTAACAAGTTGAGAAAAGTGATTTCTTGCATATCTTGATGAGGGTTGAACTCTCTAAGTCTAAGTGTGACTTACATAATGTCATATCTAGTCGTACCTTAATCAATCCAAGAATTGAAAAAGTAAGTGTGCTGAGTATCTTTCCAAAAGCACTCATTTTCTGTTCCTTAGATCTCGTGTCTCCTTTGCTGTAGAAATGCTGACCTGGAATACACTTGATCAGGATTTAATCACTGTCTATGACTATCCATCATTTTATTTATTTTAATGTGCTGATCTTAACTGATATGATCTCACTGCAGGCATGTGATTAATTGTATATAGTAGAATATTATTTGCTTTATTTTGATTTTTGTATGATTTTCTGTGTGCAGACATGTTGATAATGATTAGTTTGCTCTTCTTACAAGGTCAAACAAACTTCTAAGTTTGTAAAACTTAAAAGTTTTGGGGAAGTAAAAATGAAAAAGAGAAAATAATTGATTTTCAAAAAGTAAAATTAAAAATAAAGTGTTTGGAGGAAAGGATGAAGTTGCATTTCAAGCATATGTGTGTTGATATGATGTAAAATAAAACTGAAAAAGAATTCAAATTCAGTGGAAAATCTTCTTGCAAACAAAATGAGATTATTTGTTTTTGTTAAAATTAAATAGAGACTAAAATGACGGGAAATTGATTTTGAAAATTTAAATAAAAATAAAAGTCAAAAATTAAATAAAATAAAATAAAATTTTGAATGTCAAAAATGTTAAAATTAAGGGAAATTAATGAAAAATTTGAGTGATAGTCAAACAATTTTGACTAAGTGTGAAAAATTGAGTGTGAATAGTGCTAATGTGTTTAAATAGTATTCAGATGGATGATGAGAAAAGTTCAAGTGTCAAGACCCATTGAAAGGATTCCATACGCCGGAACAATTCTCATAAGTCTAAATCAAGAGTATGGTGAATTTTCAGAAATTTGCACAGGTGTTGGGTTTCATTCAAGCTCATGCGCCTAAACAGTTATCATGTGGTCTGAAAAGTGGTCGTGTTGGGCGTATTATCTATGCTCATATGCCTAAACAGTACCAGACTTCCAAGGGTTAAAAGTTTGAAGTAAAAATTACCAAGTGTTAGGCGTTTCATCTAGTCTCATGCGCATGAACAGTGCCCAAGCTCCTAAACAGTGCTTATATGCCTGTATAGGCCCATGCGTATAAACCTCATGCGCACAAACAGTGCTCATGCGCCTAAATACTTAGTGTAAAATTCATTCTCATGCGCATAAACAGTACTCATGCGCCTAAACTTTTCACTTGTATAAATACAACACTTGTGATTTCAGTTCTTCATTCACTCACCAACACTCTGAACATAGCACCCGATACTCTCAACCCTCAATTCACCATTTCATCATCATCGATTGTTTCAGTTTAACCTTGTAATCGACTGATAGTTTCACAGATTCTAAATGTAAATTCATGTTTAGCAACATCTAATTTCAAGTTTAAAGTTCAAATTTGAATTGACGTTTCCCCTTGTTCAGGCGTTTCGAACCTAGATGAACCAAAATTTGAAATTTGGTGACTAAAACATGAATTGATGATAAAAGTTGAACATTGAATGACTGTTAAAGTCTGATTTCGAACATTTTATGATAATCAAATTTGAATTTCATCAAAATGTTCTTGATGATTGAGTGTTCATACGGATGTTCATAACAATAGAATATGAATAGGCAGTTGTTCAATTTTTCATCAAAATTTTAGTGAATTTAATATGTTTGAAATCATTTAAACTTCAACATGAATGTATTTGTCTTTGACAGTATACATGAACACTTAGAAAATTTTTCAAAGTGAAAGTTAGGTTAAAAGATTTAAAACATGATAATTCATTTAAAATTCAATAAATTTACAAGTTACTTGATGCAAAATTTCTAGTTATGTAACAGATTGGGTTAAATCAAAATTGTAACCAATATACACTATTCAAGTAATAAGTTGTATAAACACTTACAAAATTTTCGAGTGTTATGGTCATATTTGATATTTCACAATTTGATTTTAAGTTTGCAAATTCAAGTGACTAATTCTCTTTATGTTTATACTTTCAGATGGCTGAACTCAAACTTGAACCAAAACACAATGTAGCTACATTTCTTGATGAAAATGTTCATGAACCTACGGGATGTGAAGAGATGATAAGATTCTTATTAAGGACTAAGTATGTGTATGCCATGTGTTCCAGCCTGTGATCTATGCTAGATTAATCAAGAGATTTTGGCACACTGCTGAAATTGAACGAGATGAAGCTAGAAGAAAAGTGCTTAGAGGATTTATCACTTATGATCATATGATCGAAGTATCTGAGGAATCGATAAGAGAAGCACTAAGGTTGGGACATAATGATGAACAAGACTTAGCTGAGTTTTCTTTCAATGAATGTAGAGAAACATTCCTCTATGGGTCATCCATACCATTTTCCAAAGAAACAATTCTTTAGAGCTAGAGTGTATAACCATTGGAAGCTTCTATGTTACATTTTCCAACATAGTATGTCAAAAAGGAGTGCCGGATGGAATTCTTTCCCGGTAGACATTGCTTCTCCTATTGTTGCATTAGCCACAAACAGAAGATTTAACATGGCTAGATGGATAATGAATGGATTCATTTATAATTTAGAGAAGGGTATTAGAAACAAATACTTGATGTACCCAAGATTTCTGCAAGTGCTTATTAATGAAGCTAATTCAGATTTCCACGCATATGGATTTAGTGGAGAAATTTTAATATTGGAGAATATGACTGAGATGACTTAAAAAAATTGGCAATGATCACTGGTGCTCAAAATATTCCTTTGTTTGAATATATGAGAGCAGTTGCTCGAGATGAAGTAAACATAAATGAAGAGCGTTTTCCTTTGATTGAAGATGAGCCAGTAGATCCTAATGATCTGATAGAAGAAGTTCCACAAGAACAGTCTGAAGATGAGGATAATGATGATGAAGATGTTGAGGATGAAAGTTATAGTTCAACTGATGATGATAGTGATGATGAAAATGATGACGCAAATGAAGGAAATGTCATAGAAGAAGTATATGAAGATGTGTTCCTAAAGTAGAACAGGTTGAAGGTGTGAATGAAGAAATTCAAAACGTTGATGAATCAGTAGAAATGATTGAAGATAATGTTGAAACTGATGTACAACAAGAAGTTGATGATGATGTTCAAAATTTTGAAACCTTTGAGTCTGTTCTCCCAGATGAAATTGAAAGGTTAAGTCAACATGACACAGTTCTGACTGAGAAAGTAAATACTCAACAGATAACTGATCATTGAAAGAAGAAAACTCCAATCAGCTTAAGCAAATTGAGAGCTGAAGGAAGAAAATGAAAAATGAAAGAGGAACTGTTGAAGAAAGATTTAATGATTGTTGATCTTGAAAAAGATAAAGAAGCAAATTTACAAAACTTTGAAGTGATACTCAAAGATTATGATCTCATGGAGGAAAACTTTAAGAAGTTAAAAGAAAGTAATGAGTTATTGAAAGAAGAACTTGAACGAATGAAGGAAAGATTGAAATCTCCATCTCCTGAAGTAATGATTGTGGCTGAAGTAAATCCAATTGATATTGAAAAGATATCTGAGGTGGATAAAGGCAAAAGAAATATAGATGATATTGATGTATCAGTTTTAGCTAAACCGTCATCTAAAATTCAGAAGATTGCATCTGAAACTTTAAGTCATGATAGTGAAGAAACAAAAGTGCAAGAGATAATCGGTGCCTTAGACGATTTAGAACTAGATGTCTCTGACACATGGTATGATGATGTTTTAGAAGATGAAGATATTGTTGAAGCAAGTTATTCTCTATTTGAAACTGTATCTGAAGATATACCTGTGGATGTTAATGAGAGATATAATTACTTGATAAAGAGAAAGTATAACAGGGTATTCTTGGATGGACTCACAGTGTCACAAATAAATGAAGAATATGAGAAGTGTGTGACAGCTGAGTCAATTGCTCCCGTGGATTTAGATGAGATTATTGTTGAACATGGTGAATGGAATCCTCTACATGAAAGTATTAACATTGAGGAACTTTTAACATCGGAGCTACATCATCCTGACCCTGATAACATGAACACAATTGAGCTCAGATTATGGCTGCAATCGAGAAACTATCCTAGGAAGAAGCTGAACAGATTACTAGCCGAATCATTGAGGAATTTGGTGAAAAGTTTCCAAGAGACTGAAAAACAAAACAACAGAATGATCGTGCTTGATATGGACAATCCACAATATTTGGAGATCACTAAAGAACAAGAATTTTAAAACCACAAAAGATAAAATCAATGGCGTTGAAAAGGAATGAACACGAAAGCAGGAAAGAATTGATGAAAATGTTTCCTGAAGAAAATCAAGCTTATGGAGTATCTATTGAACAAAAGAAGTTATGGAACAAAGCAAGAACTACTGGTGATATTGTAAGGAATGTTCTACAGAAAGGACAATCAATCTCTGAACTGCTAAATGCAATGATTGTTCCTGATAATACCAAGAATGTGAAGATCGTGGCATGGAAGTATGATGATGTATTTGATGCATTTTTGATTAAGCGCGTAAATGATATTTGCAATGTGTATCACTTTTACACTAGCATTATTGCTCTTCCAGTGCAAGATCTAAAAGAATTAAACAAGTTGAAGTTGATCAATCCATCAAAGGCAAATAGAGGTGAAAATTTTGTTAAATTGTTGAATCGAGGTATGTCAAGGATGGAATCATTTCTCAAAACGAGATGTGATCAAGAAGATAAGGAATACTTCAAGTCATTGAAAAGCAAGAGGAAAAGTGGGGATAAATCTGAAGAAGAAGAAAATTTTTTGGATGCATATAGTGACCAATTCTTTGAGAAGGCTACTAATCCTAGATTGAAGGTAATCGATGGAACTCAAATGACAAAACCGATTTTGAGATGGTTTTATAATTCTGACACGTTCAAGTTGAAGTTAGTTCAGAACCTAGACGACTGGGATCTTGATATGATTTCATGTTTGGAGTGTTTGAATTAAACTTCTACAACCAAGTTACATCTCATTTTTGTCAATTCAGAAGTTTGATCGGGTATCACCTGAAGTGGCTGAGAATGATCGTAAATACTTTATGTCGATTATCAAGGTTATGGATGCAGCCATGGAAAGAATATCTTTAAGGAAAGCATTAGCCTTTGCAAAGATTGTAAAGAAGGATATCAAGTCAATTGATTTTATGCGGATATCAAGCAAAGGAGAATTAGAGATACACTTAAAGGATTATCCCAAACCTCTTGAATTTATGCTAATGTTGACATTGCAGGATTATCTAAAGAGACTCTGGAAATTACGAACAAGATGGAGATAAAGACAAACACGTCAAAGCCTGAACAAAGAATTCTTGCAGGCAAGTTCAAGTCAGCAATTGCAAAAGCATTGAAGGGACAAGAGATGTATAAAGAGAAGCCTATTTTTAAGATAAAGGAAGAACCAGAAGATTATTTTGAAGACTGAAGACAATGTAATCTTAGGGGGAGTATTGTTAGACTTCTTGAAAGAATAATATTTTGTCTTTATGTTGTTTTTTGTCATAGTATAGGGACTTATTTGTAAATAAACTTGTGGATAACCACGGAAGGGTAATTAGGGTTAAGGGTCCCACAACATTAAATAAAAGGTTTTAATAGTGTCCGAGGGAGTATAAATGATAATCCGACCGTTGTCATTTTTATTCACTATTTCAAATCCCCTTTTCAGACCTAGAAAAACTCACTCGAACCAAAAAACCCCTTTCTCCACCAACATTCAAATCTTTCATACCTCAACAATCCTCACCTAAATGACCTCTCTAACAACATCAATATGGATAATCATTTTGCTAAAGATCATAATGTCTGTGCGTTTCTTAATCCAGAGGATTTCGTAGCCGATGGGTGCCAAGATATTATTAGATATTTGAGATGATCTATATTGTTCTATTCTTCATCTTCAGACCCTGTTATCTATCAAGATCATATAATCGATTTCTGGAGCTCAGCACGAATTGAGGAAGAGCAGGACGAAAAGGTAATCTATGCTACAATCATAAACGAACAGCTGAGGATAGATGAACGAATAATAAGGAGGGTGCTGGAGTTAGGAGAAGGTGAGGAAGGACACCCTGATGTATTCAACCATGAATACATTCAAAAGGTTTTTCAACTGATGGGTTATGATGGTGATTATAGAAATGGCAAAATCAAGAAGGAAAGTTTGTGTAAGCCATATAGATTCCTATGCCATACTTATCTGAAGTGTATGTCCAACAGGAAGTCAGGGTTGGACAGATTTTCAAGGAATATCTCCTCCGGAATCATTGGTTTATTTGAAGGAAGGACATATAACTATTCTAAGTACATTCTTGGATGTTTATGTGACCACATTATGGTAGAAAAAGAAAACAAGATGTATATGTTCCCAAGGTTCCTTTAGCTGATCTTAAATGAAACTATGCCCAATGTTGATAGAGAAGGTGATGTCTTTGTCCAAACTCACCTAGGGAGATCTGTACTCAACAAGTTGAGTGGGCAATATCAAGGGTAAGATATGGAGATGTCCCTACATGTAATTGATGAAAATGCTGATATACCTCAGGAACTCCTATTCCCTGTACCCCCACAACAACAAACAACATCATCTGAGTCTTCTGATCAACCATAACAACAAACTACACAGGCCGAATCCCCCGAACCACCACAACATGAACCCAATCCTCATTCACTACCATCCTTTGCCAACATACCAGATACACCTCCTATACATCCAATCTCACCATCAAATGAACACACCCAACCCTTATCACCTTCACTTTCCCAAACATCAATAAAATCTGCTTCAACTGAAGTAGTGTCACATGATCAAATCCCACAACAATCACCACCAGTCCAATCATCTCACCATCGAGTGAACATACCCAACCTATCACTCCTGCCCAATCTCAATCATCAATGAACACTGGTGCCACTAAACCTCTCTCTCCTAATCTGACTCAATCACCATCTCATCCAACAACACTACCAACTTTCTCACCCACCCCTACTAAACCTGCTAAAAGCCCAACGTACACTGAACCAGTCAACCTTCATAAGGATGAGCATGATGATGTGCATGAAGGCACTACAGAGGAGATTTGTTTAGATTTAAAGGAGATTTGTTGATAACACTGCTTACAATGAGAGTTATTTAAGAGAAGAAGAGATAGATGTAAGTGAGAGTTTCCTGGTGGCAAAATACAATAATCTTATCATTAAAAGCAATAAAAAGTTGGAGAAGTTAAGAAAAATAAAAGGGGAGATGATTGAGAAAGACAAGGTAATAGCAGCTAAAGATGAAACAATTAAGAAGTTGAAAGAAGATATAAAAACAGACAATGAAGTGATTGACTGGATGGATGAGGTTGTAACTGAGACATGTGATTTTCTTGAGAGGGAGAAACAAAAAAAAGAAAAGGTCATGTCTAAGCTGAACAAATCAATGAAAATTATCTTTGATCAGTCAATGTTGCTGAAAGCTAAAGATGATGAAATAGAGACATTGAAGAAGAAATTGTCTAATCAAGAGATGGACACTCAAAATGAACACCTGAAGGAAGCTGATATTCAATTATTGAAACCAAAAGAACCAACAATCATGTATAGCAAGAAGAGAAAGTACTTGGGAAAGGATCAAGAAGATGTGATTGAACTTGGAGACACCCTAAAAAGAACAAAAACAATATCTCTGGAACTCACATCACTAACTGAACCCATTGAAGTAGATAGTGATGATGAGTGGGAAGAATTAACAAAAGAAGAGCCTGCTGAAGCTGCTAAAGAAGCAAAGTCTGATGACTTGCTAATAACCACTGAAGACATTTTTAAGGAAAGAGCCCAATCTTCAATGTTCATGGATTTGATAAACAAAGGGTTTCCTTATGATATGGTTGAAAGAATGAACATGTCTGAAATGATCCAAGTTTTGAAAGAGTTTGATGCTGCAAGGCTAATGTTGCTGATGTGCAACTATGAAACATTCTCAAAATACAAAGAAATGGAAAAGATAAGGAAAGAACTGGGCCATTGTGACACAAAGAAGCTGACCAGGTACAACATGACTTGTTGGTTACAAAGTCATAACTATTAGCATCATGAACTTAAAGGAAGAACAATGAGTGAATTGAGAGCAATGATGGAGCATGTAATTAAGGTTGAGCTAGAAACAGGAGTGAAATTCAGGACTGGGGCTCCCAATCCTGCTTACCCACAACAAGTAAAACAAACTTCTAATGAGCCAACAGTAGTTGAGAGTAGAGACATGTACAAGGGAAAAGAAAAGTTGATTAGAGAGCCAAGAGATATGATACCCAACAAAATATAGCCATTGGGCATTGCTGTGAGGGAGATAACTAAGGAAAAGACTACATTGATTCAACTCTTTGATCTGATGACCACTCCTAGATCAGCTAAAGAAAATAGAATAATAGCATGGAGATTTGATGCAGAGTGGAATTATGCCATTATAAAGAGAGCATCGGGGATGGTTCAATACTATCCTTGGATGGAGTCTCTCCTCTCTCTACCAGATGCTGACCTGCAATACCTTCAAGCCATTCCTATCACCAATTATCCCATCAATTCAAGACGAAGGGATTTCTCTGGAATAGTTGCAAGGCTGAGACATAAGTTCAAAGGGGATGTCCTGAAAGAATCAAGAAGAGAAGAAGACATAGACATAAGAGGCCTCATACCAATTTTTCTCAATCCATAGATGATGAATTCTTAATAAGAATTGGCTATGAAAACAAGGCTAAAGCTTCAATTAAAACTATAGAAGGAAATTAATATTCAATCCCTAACACAGAGTGGGGTTATGTAGAAATGACCAAAGAGCTGGTGTTGCTAAGGAATGATCCATAAAAGAAAGGTTCAAGCATAAGACTATTTGATGCAATGGAAATCAAATTGCTTCACCCAAGCTACACTTCATACCTACATGACACGTACTTCCCCAAGCTAAATGATCAAAATGATCAAAATGACCTGTGTTTGTATGTTCATATCATTCAAGTTATTGACAAACTGCATGCTAAAGCTCATAAGAGAAGAAAATTTGAAATGGGCCTGTTGATGGGAACTGAAATTCAAGCAATCACTAAGCTGAGAATATCAGAACAAGATGAACTTGAAGTAGTTTCAAATAATAGTGTTGTTGCAACATTTACCATTGAAGAGGACATCCTGGGTTTGAAATACAAGATATTGAAGAAAATGAAGAGGATGAAGATTAAGTACTTGTATGATGATTAGAAAAATGCAGTTGAATACTTCACACCAAGAATTTTGGGAAGAATTCAAGAATTAAAAGCACTAAACCAATGATTACAAGAGACTAAACCTATAGGGGGAGTATTGTTAGGTCTAGATCCTTTGTATAGGTTTAGATGATAAATCAACTCTTGTAATAACTCATTGTAATTCTCTTTTAACATAATGTACTGCATGAATTATATGTTAACCCATATTATTGTGTGTGTTGGTTTATATGTCATTGCAGGAAACATCAGAGATGGTAAATTTGGAAAATTGACCAAGTGTTAGAACAACTGCGGATGAACAATTTTGTTCTTCCGTAGATGTTTTCCGGGGCATAACTAAAGTCTGTGCTTCCATAGATCTCCTACGAAAGAACAACAACTGCTGACCAAGTGTTGCTGCGGAAGACCAATTGCTGCAGAAAAAGAACTTCGTATAGAAGACAAATTACTACGGAATATCAAAATGTCAACAAGTCAACATGTCAAAGCAAAATCATCAAATCAATGATGGCAGAAGATATTGAAGTCAAGCAAATATTCCACGTCACATCAATAACATTCTTTTTCTAATTTACAATTTCCAATGTAAATTGTGAACTCCTATGCCGATAAACAAGGCAAGGATGCACACATATAGAAACAGAATAGCAAGATATTAGCAAGAAAATAGGAACAGAATAGAGAGAAATTGAGAGATATCGATACTCAAATAGGTGTATATATTGACAGAAATGATATCAATTAAGGATAAGTCAAGAAAATTAGCAATACAACAAGAACAGAGAAAAACAACAATATAGCATCAAGAGCATCAACATCAATTGTAATCGGTTCATTGTGAATGAAAAGCAATTGAAAATCATCCTTATGTTACTTTATTACATTGTGTTTTAAAGTTGTTTTATGTTGTTCATCGATTTCAATTTATAAACAATCCATTAACCAACAAGTATTGATAGTTCCGCGATCATTACTTGTTAAAATCAAATTGATAATTCCTGCTTCGATCCTTAGATTCACATGTTCTAAACATACAATCAGATATGGGGTACATACAACTCATATCAATCAACTCAAAACATGACAATCACTCACTATTTCAATTAATCATTAATACCATGCATGAGTTTAAGTGGATCAAAATATCTGCAATCAACATTGTATTAGTCTATGTCTATTCTCAAAAACATTTAAACTGTTCAGTGAGACTTAGGACTAGTATGATCTCATGTTATGTGCAAATGATTCATGTTCAAACAAGAAAATCATTCATTTATTAGTTAGATAAGGCATTATCTTTTGAACTTTTATCAAGCAAGCAATCAATTGGACTTTAATAATTTCCATTCTAACATATACAATTTTTTGTCATTTTATTAAAGGTTTTTATAATTATGCAAAAATTTAGGGGGAGAAAATGAAGTTAGAAATATCAAAGACAACAGAATATGTAATATGTGCATAATCATATAATTTTTAAAATTTGAAATTTTCTAAATTTTGAGTTTTAAATAAAGCCAAGTCAAGCCAGCACCCAAACACAGCAGTTTGATACACATACATATGTACAATATTGCATAATATTGCTTGTGAGTAATTCTTTAACATCCATATATTGATCATGTTAAAATTCTAAAGTTTTAACAAACATTAAAATTTTGAAACATTTCAAAATTTTATCAAACATATGCTTCGGAAGAAAATTTTTCAAAATTAGCTTCGAAAGAAATTATTTCATAACAAACATTTGCTTCGGAAGAAAATTAATCAAGATTTTTCAAAATTTTTGAATTTTTGACAACTGTTGTCACAGCTGACACACAAGCATACATCCGCTGCAGCTACAGTACCATCATAACATGCAAAACACACGAAGTGTATATAGCGGACAAAACAAACATACATCCGCTATACACTAGTGAACATACATGTGTTCACAGCGTATGATGTTGGTAAGGCATCCGCTGTGAATACAATGCCATTCCATAGCGTATGACTAACATAAGTCATCCGTTGTAGAAATAGTACAAGTGTATACAACGTATGCACACAGGTTATCATACGCTGCAAACATTCACACATCACATCCAAGTGTCCACAACGCATGAACAAATGTTCATCCGCTGTGAACAATCAAACAAATCATTTCAATGGTCCATAGCGCATGAACCAACGTTCATCCGCTGTGAACAACCAAACAAGTTTTCAAGGGTCCAAAGTGCATGAACAAATGTTCATCCGCTATGAACAAACAAACAATTTCAAACAAGTGTCCATAGCGCATGACCAAGTAGTCATCCACTGTGAACATAAGTAAATCAATCAGAATCCACAGCGCATGACCAAGCTGTCATCCACTGTACACATAGTACAACATCCAAAGGGTCCACAGCGTACAAGTTTAAAATTGTATAGCAGACACACTGTTCACACAGCGCATGTGTATTTCACAACGGACACTTAAAATTAAACTTTTAAGTTTAAACTGTTTACACAATGGATAAAAAAAGAGTTTACATAGCGACATTCATTTTTGTTTGTTGTATATATAGTTCAACACTTATGATTTTTTCATTCATCACGAGTGAGAGAGAGAAAATCAAAAAATTTTAAAACGTTGCAACAGTGCGTTAAAACCTTAAACCCCCAGATCATCCAAAAAAATCTATTTGATTTTTCTTCTGATTCAAGATCAAATAGGTATAACAACATGATTCGTATCATCAAACATTCATCAAAACATCTTGTTCATCATTTCTGATTCGAACATTGTTCGACCTAAGTCGAACATTGAACCAAAATCAAAATTTGAATCATTTGATGTTATAAACCAAATCAAACACTAAATATGTGTTAGATGGACATAGTCGAATGTATTAGAACTGTTGTTCTGATGTAATTTGATTAAGTGTTCATCGGGTTCATGAATAGTCATGATGTTCTTGCCAAAATCATACAAAAACTGATGTCTGATCTTTGAAACTTCTTAAAATGACTTCAAATTTGTTATAACTTGGTAAACATGTTCAAAAGTCAATAAAAAATAAGTAAAATCAGTTAATTTGGCATGGCATTGAACACACAAACATTAAACGCATATTCATTCAATGTGCATTAAATGGTCTTTTTGACTTTAATAGGTCAAACTGAAGTTCATGAACAAGTTGTTATGAGTTATAATTATTGTATGATTTGAACAAAATAACTTTTTATGACAAAACAATCACATTGCAAAATCAATTTGAATCAAAACAAATTGAATCAAACAACATTTTAATGATGAAAATTGATCAAACGGTTGACTTTTGATAAGTCAAACTGACTAATTTGTTAAAGTAATTAAAACATACATTTGAAACAAGTCACAAGTGTTAAGCATACATAACTCATCATTTAATAACAATCACAATAGTCGATGAACACTTGATCAACATTTAATCATCTCAATCATAACACATCATTAACATACAAGATACTAACATCAATCTGTTTCATCATTGCAGATATGGAAAACTTAGTGTTTGTAAGAGATCACAATATTTGTGCTTTTAAGATGCCTCCTATTCGGGTCTGGGTTGCGTACTTATGCAGCGTGGAAGAGTGATAGCATACGCATCCCGATAGTTGAAGACCCACGAAGCCAATTACCCCACTCATGACTTAGAATTAGCTGCAGTGGTCTTTGCATGGAAAATTTGGAGGCACTATTTATACGGGACAAAGTGCATAATTTTCACTGACCACAAGAGCTTGAAGTATTTCTTTGAGCAGAAGGACCTCAACATGAGATAAAGGAGGTGGTTAGAGTTGATCAAGGACTATGATTGCGAGATCCATTACCACCCGGGCAAGACCAACGTAGTGGCCGATGCCCTTAGCCGGAAAGAGAGACCTGAGCCTATTCGGGTGAAGGCGTATCAGTTGGTGATGACCTCTGACGTGATGACATAGGTCAAGGAATTTCAGAATGAGGCATTAAAGGAAGAACGCCTTAACTCTGAACGAATGAGAGGTCTAGTCACCGAATTAGGAGAGAACACCCATGGGGTTAAAACCCGCTTTGAACGGATGTGGATTCCTTGATATGGGGATCTACGTGGGCGAATTATGGACGAAGCTCATAAGACTCGATATTGCATTCATCCCGGTGCCACCAAGATGTATCAAGATATGAGGGAGGACTACTGGTGGCCGGGTATGAAACGTGATGTAGAACACCAGAAACCATACGGGAAGATCCAATTTTGGATATACCCGAGTGGAAGTGGGAGCACATCACCATGGACTTCATCACGAAGCTACCCCGTACTACAAGGGGGTGCGATACCATTTGGGTGATAGTCGATCGTTTTACCAAGAGTGCTCACTTCCTACCGATCCGCGAGACGTATTCTTCTGAGAGATTAGCATATCTATTTATCAAGGAGATTGAAGCTCGTCATGGCGTGCCGGTGTCTATTATGTCATATCGCGACACCCGGTTTACGTCTAAGTTCTGAACGAGGTTTCATGATGCCATGGGGACGAGGCTACACATCAGCACAACTTATCATCCTCAGACAGATGGTCAGTCTGAGCGGACGATTCAGACACTGGAGGATATGCTTCGTGCATGTGTGATCAACTTCGGAGGGAGTTGGGACGATCACCTACCATTAGCAGAGTTCTTGTACAACAACAGTTATCATGCCAGCATTGGCATGCCACCATACGAGATGCTATATGGTAGGAGGTGTAGGACGCCTGTATGTTGGGGATACATTGGGCAGAAAGAATTGGGAAGCATTGAGGTGATCAAGGCTACGACTGAGAAGCTAGAAAAGATCAAAGCCTTTATGAAGGCAGCCAAAGACAGGCAAAAGTCGTATGCCGATAAGACGCGTAGACCAATTGAGTTCAACGTGGGTGATAAACTCATGTTAAAGGTCTCGCCTTGGAAGGGAATCATTTGATTCAGGAAGAGGGGCAAGCTGAGCCCGAGATACATAGGGCCTTTCCGAATCATTGCACGAGTAGGAGAGGTGGCCTATCGGCTGGAATTGCCTGATGAGTTAAGAGGAATTCATCCGACATTCC
Organism: Flaveria sonorensis; assembly: GCA_025506505.1. Taxonomy (NCBI): domain Eukaryota; kingdom Viridiplantae; phylum Streptophyta; class Magnoliopsida; order Asterales; family Asteraceae; genus Flaveria; species Flaveria sonorensis. The sequence continues at coordinate 25,844 of JACCIY010001590.1, read as the reverse complement.
ATGTAACCCATCTAAGAAAGTGCTTAGCCGACGAAGACGTGATTGTACCACTGGAGGATATCGAAGTGGATGAACGGCTCAACTATGTGGAGCAACCAGTGGCAATCATCGATCGGAAGGAGAAGAGGTTAAGGAATAAAGTGGTTCCACTTGTGCGGGTGCAGTGGAAACATCGAAAGGGTTCCGAGTCTACATGGGAAACCAAAGAAGAGATGGGGTAGCACTACCCTCGGTTATTTGAAGAATGACAGGTTTTGAGGATGAAATCTCTTTAAGGGGGGTAGACTTGTAACACCCAAAAACTTGGTTAAATAAAAAGAAAAGAAAGCATTTTGAGGCAAAAATAAAAGAAGGCAAAGATGAGGGGTGTTTTGTGTAAAAGTACATAAAACTCAATATTTTAATATAAAATGGGTATGGCCGCCCATTCTAACACCCTCAACCTGCTGTTGTTCGACAAAAGCAAAGAAGAAAAGAAGCTGAATTGTTTCTCTCGGGTTCAAGGAGAAGAAGAGACTATTTTTGAACTTGGTATGTATTTTATTGTATAATTGGCTCGGTTTTGTTGGGTTTTCAACTTTAGGAACCGATTTCTAAGTGTTATTTGTGTTTTGGTTGGTTGCTTTGCTCGTTTAGGTGTTTGGACTCGTGTGTAAAAGCAAGTTTGGAGGAGGTTTACTTGTCTTCTACACTAGGTGAGGTCTAGACCCCGTTTAAATCTTTCTTTGGGGCTGAAAATGCATTATAAATGGATTTTATGCTTGTATCTTTGTACCCGTATTATGTTCATGTATGGTGCTTGTATATGTGTTGGGTGTGCTTAGAAGTATATGTTTAGGCCTTGAAGAAATGCTAGAACAGGTTGGAAATGATTCTGAAGTTTAGAACTGCACAACTATTGGCCATGCGCCCATACAGGGCCCATGCGCCTGAAATTTTAGTAGAAAAATGCCTAAGTACAGGCCATACGCCCAACTAGGGTTCATGCGCCTGGAAAATTGCCTTAGAAATTCTAAGTAGGGCCTCGGGCACCCCAATAGTGCCCATGCGCCCAAACTGTGCCTAAATATTGTGTTACTCATGCGCCCAAGTATTCTCATGCGCCCAAGTATTCTCATGCGCCCAAGTATTCTCATGCGCCCAAGTATTCTCATGCGCCCAAGTATTCTCATGCGCCCAGGATGATGGAGTGCCCAAGTGTTTTCCCATGCGCCTAGGAGGCTCATGCGCCTAGAAGTTATTTGGAAATGCCTAAGTATAGAGATCATACGCCTGAATAGTTGAAATGCACTAGGCAGTGCTCATGCGCCTGCATAGTCCTCATGCACCTAGAACACTTAGCTGATTTTCTAAAACTTTGGAGTGAGTAGAATTGTAGGGTTTGACCTTGGGTTGACCTGCTTATGCTATTTGATTATTTTATTCATGCCTTGTGTTTGCTCTTATGTTCCCTATTATTATTATAATATGGCCTTATGTGGTTTGTTCATAATTATGAAGTATTATTATCAATCAAGTGAAAGATTAATACTAATGAAAAGTGGAACATAAAGAACGTAAGAAAGTCTTGCAAGCAAATTCACAATGAGGTTCTCAACCGCTAGGTTGTTAGCTCAACTGTGTGTGGTTTAGCTAACCCCAGAGGATACACACAGGGTCAATCTTTAAGATTAAGGGGACCACTGTTGCTGCCCCGGTACTGGAGTCAGCATTAGTGAACCACGGATAGGGTCTATTTATAGACCTCAGGCCCAGTACCAGGTTTATGTGTATTATATGGGGGTATAGCACTTTGGTCCATATCAAAGTGAAAGATTAAAAAGGTAAAAAGTTCAAATGAACGGCCATGGAAATGGTGAAGAAAGTTAATAATGATGATAATGAATATTAATTGAATGTATGTATGATGCATGAACATGTATGAAAGATTTGTAAAGTATTTTAAAGGTTATTTTCCTATATTAAGCTTACCAGGTATTTTCTAATGATTTTAAAACTAGAACTCACTCAGCAAAGCTGACTTTTATGCATTTTAAGTTGGTAGGTAATATTGCTGAGGATGGCACTCGGGGAGGCGACTCGTCGGGACAAGGCTGACATCCATTCATGAATATAACATTGTTGTTTTGTAATACAAACTAATGATCTTTTGTAACTATTAACAAATATGTATTGCTTAGCAACAGTGGTTATAAACTAATGAATGGCTTTTGATTTTTAAGTTCCGCTACAATGTTTGATAAATTATGAAATGTTTTATAAATTGTGTTGTGAATGTCCAACTGTGAGGTTTCCGGGAATGGGGCCTTACACAACTGGTGGATGCCAATTCCTAGGACGAAGACTTGTTTCTTGGCAGTACAAAAAGCAAACAAATGTATCAGTATCCACAGCTGAGGCTGAGTACATAGCTGCTTCAGCTGGTTGCTCTCAAGTTTTATGGTTGCAAAACCAATTACTTGATTATGGTTACAACTTTCTTCAAACACCAATACATATTGATAACTCAGCTGCTATGTTCATCACTGCTAATCCAATGCAACATAGTAAAACAAAGCACATAGAAATCAGATATCATTTTTTGAGAGATTGTTCAGAAAAAGGCTTAATCAAGTTGATTAAAGTGGATACAACAAATCAGCTTGCTGATTTATTCACTAAAGCTTTTGACTCAGTGAGATTTAGTTTCTTAATTGAGTCCTTAGGCATGATCAACTTAGATTAAATAATCAACACAAAGAAAAGCATGATCTTTCCTTAAATTTCTTAATATGAACAAGCCAAAAACATTCATAAAACATATAAAATTCCAAAAGATATTGTCTTACTTTCATTTTCTCTTGAATAAGCAGTTCATATCATGGGAAATGATAGTACACTATACCTTTGCTTAATTTCCTGAATTTTATCACACAATAAAGACTAATTGGATATGATTTGATATGTGAGTAGGTTCAGCTTGAGTGGAAAATAAACAAGTTCATGCTTAACATAATGTCAAGATGACAAATTGTGGCCAAATTCCATTTTGAGGCACATCCAAGTAAGTCTTATCCTGTTGTGATCAACTTATTCACCTAAGCACACTATGTTGTGACACTTTATAATCTCTATCTTTGCACATCATGGACCCTTTGTTTTGTGTAAACAAAGACCTAGGTTCACAGGCACCTCTGTTTTAAGTAAGTAAAGACCTGGTGTCCTGTTGATGATGATCAAAAAGATTCCAAAAAATAACAGCTCTAAAAGAATCCAATGTGATCAACTGTATATTAATTCAGAGCTTACAAATCATATCAGTATTAATAAGATTTCAAAGAAATCTTAAGATAGAGTTTATAACTTAAAGAACATATTTTAAGTGTGAAAAAGTGATAATTTGATTCACAAACGGAGGACAAACTCCAATGTGAATTGAATGTGGAGTCCATATTTGTCTATCTTTAATCAATACCAAAACATGATAAACAGCATGACTAGTTAAAACTACACTCTTGCATGAATTTATGTGGATCATAATACTTGCAATCAGCACTAGATCTATGTATTCTATCATCAAACAAAACTGGTTCAGGAAGTTGCTTAGTGTCATAGTATGATCCCATTGCATGAGGCAAATGCTTGTATATAGTTTGTGTTCTTTTCTATTCCAACAAGTTGGACAGATAATTGCTTTTCATACTATTCTCTTAATAAATTTTTGATAAATGCATAAGTTTATCATTAATCATAAATTTAGGGGGAGTAGTAAATCAGCATGAAAATCTGAGTATCAAATGTGTTTTATTTTTAAATGAAGAAATGTTAGACTTCTTGAAAGATAAACATTTTGTCTTTATGTTGTTTTTTGTCATAGTATAGGGACTTATTTGTAAATATATGTTCCTTAGTTTTTTGATAGTATAAATAGGATATTTTATGTATGTGCAGGGTAGACAAGAGAAAGAGACTAGATCTTAGACATCTCAGATCTAAGAAACAGTTAGAATCAGTTGAACAAACTATAACCCTACACATTGTATCATGTGCATTTGCTATCAATGAAATCTATGAATTTTTTGATGTAATTGCATGTGTTTGATTACTTTGTGTTTGAACTGATCATTGCGTTATGATATCATCACAGATTCGATCCTTTTGAACCGATCAATTGATATCAAAGCCTTTGGTTCAGTGATCAGAGCTTATCGACATTTTGAGCTCTTTGAATCACTTGAAATCTGTGATTGATTGCAATTTGATCGATTAATTATTGTTTTCAGTTGTGTTTCATTCATAGAAACAAGATTTGAATCACAAGTTTGTGTTCAATTCGTTCAAATCTGAGCAATTGATTGACTTAATGTTTGAACTTTGTTCTTCATATTCGGACTGAAATTCAATCAGAGTACTTATTTGATGTTGTTGTTTGATGAAATTGAGGATTAAGGATTGTTAATGGACCTGATTACTACCAAATTGGAAGTTTTTAGATCAATTAATCAAGTTTTGAAGATTTTCATAAGATCTGAGTTCGTTGAAGCTGATGAATTAGGCGCATTATGGTTGAAAACTGCTAAAAATTGTCTAAGTATCTAGGCGCATCACCACTATTTGGGCGTTTTTGTACTGTTCAGACGTTTTCAGTTCAGGCGTGTGACTACTATTGAGACGTTTTAAGACTATGTGGACACTTGGTGACTTTGCAGAAACAAAGTAATTCTAGGCACATTTTAAACTGTTTAGACGCATTTGAACTGTTTGCCCCAGGCGTTTAACAACTGTTTGGGCGCATTTTCACTATTCAGCCGTATTTCAGTTGGGCGTTTTTCAGAATTCTACTTAGGCATTCCCTTGGGCGTTTCTACTTCAAAGTCATGTGTTTGAAAACTGTGTAGGCGTTTCACTACTGTGTAGGCGCTTGTCAACTATTCAGGCGCAAAAGCTTTCAGACTTATCAGTTTACACTTTGAAATTTTTTCAGAAACTAAAATCCAAAAATATTTTCATTTCATAGTTTTTAATTCAAAACTTAAAAACAACAAAAACAAGTCTTTTTCTTAAATACAAAATGGTTAAGTCTGAAGATTCTGAGAACAGGGTTCCAAAGCTAAAGAACAGAGCTTATTTCAAGAACTGGTCTTTAAGACTGAAGCATCATTTAAATTGTATTGACACTAACTTGTGGAAGTCAATAGAGAAAGGACCTCATATCCCAATTACATCAAATGGTCCTAATAGAGGATTTGTTTACATAAAAGACTCTCAAGAACCTTATCCTGAGGATGGTCTGCAAGGTGATGACTTAAGGAAAGTGAAGAATGATATCAAAGCTTATTCATTGATATGTAAAAGATTACCATTGGAAGTATTAACTAGACTTGATAGTTATCAAACTGGGTACACTATGTACAAAGCTTTGAAAATCATATATGAAGGAGGTAAAGAGATACAAGATCTCAAAAAGCAGAAACTTAAGAGGTAGTTAGAGTTGTTTGAGCATATTTCTGGGGAAGCAATAAATCAAATGATAAACATATTTGTGCAACTAACTACTGAGATGTCAATGGCTGGTATCAAAAATGATCTAAGAGATCTAAATTTCAGACTTCTTAATGCTCTTCCATCTTCATGGAAACAAATAGTTACACTGTTAAAGCATACTGAAAAGTTTCCTATGGATCTAGATCTTTTGATTGCCAAGATTGAATCGGTTGAGATTGATGAGAGCTCCAGAAACAATGATAGAGCTGCTTCAATGTCTCAGTATAAGTATGTTGCATCTCTAGCTAATACAGTGAAGAATGCTTTTCTGGCCAAAGATGATAAATCTCCAGAAGAAGAGGGTGATTTGTTCGTTGGAGCTGGTTTCTTTATAGATTCTTCTTACACAAGTGCTACTGTTTATGCAACTCAACCTCAATCTCAGTCTCCTCCTAAAACTCAAACTCCTAAACCTCAAACTTAAACTCCATCTTCTAACACTGCTAAAACTAGCAAAGTTAAAGATGTTATTAACATCCTCTTACAGGATGATGAGTCTAAATCTGCTTTTACTGCTTTTATGGCAAGTTTTCAAGCTTATCAAGGTAGTCATTTAACACAATTAGATCTTTATTTGTAGGATTTGTTTGAGATGGATCCAGACGATGTGGAAGAGATGGACTTGAACTGGCAGATGGTGATGATTGCTTATAGAACCCAGAAACACTCATATGTTAATAGGAACTACAAGCCAAGTGCTAACAAAACCGTTGGCTTCGACAAATCAAAGTCAAGGTGTTTCAACTGTAACAGCTATGGCCATTTCTCGAGGGAATGTAAAGCTCCCAGAAACCAAGGACGAAATGGTCAAGCAGGTTCTAGCAGTCAAAGATATCATCAGCAGTTTCAGAAGACATTTCAAAAGCCTTATCAGAGTCTTCCTATGCCAGAACTTAAGGATGAATCAAAAGCATCTGAAGAGCCAAAGAAAGCTCTAGTTGATAGCATTAAAGATGGATATGACTGGAGTGCTTATGCTGAACAATTTACAGCTGATCTAACCTCTAGTTTATCTCTTGTTGCAGAAATTCAAACTAAAGATTGGTCAGAAGACAGTGATCCTAAGGCTAAAGGTAACTCAGAAAATGAAAAAGAAGAGTATGACTGGAGTGATAAATCTGATCTTAAAGAGGATTCAGAAGAAGTTGCACTAATGGCACAGTCAGATCCACCAAAGGTTGAAAATTCATTTTCTGACTCTGAGACTTCTTTCTCAAAATATCCTGAAATTCCAGTTGAAGTAAGAGAAAAAAATATGCACTAAAGCTTGCTTTGAACAAGTAGAGTACTACAGAACATATTCATATAAAATATGTGACAAGCTCAAACAAGAGGAAGTAATGCATAACAAACTTAAAAACGATCATAAAATATCTGATGAAAAGATCCTCTCTCTACAAACATCATGGAATAAAACTTTGAATGAACTGGAAATTATTACAAAACAACTTAAAGAAATGACAAGAATTTAGAAGAAGAGAAAATAGAACATGCTACAACACAGGTTGATCTTGCAAAAGTTAAAAGTTCAAAAACAATTGTAGAACAACTGGTAAGTGAGAGAAAAGACAAACAAAAAGCAGGTTTAGGTTTTACACATGAACCAATGCCTAAATCCATCACAAACACGTTACCAAAAAACTTCAACATGCATGATCACTCTCCTGAAAACAAAGCTAAGCTAAGAGCATTCCAAAATAAGAAAAAGAATTCTGAGAGTGATGAAGAGAAAATGAATGTTGAGATATTTAAGGAACATGATTCTGAAAAGATCAAAAATGGTCACCCAGTGAAAATTAAATCTTATGAACCACGACCAAAGACTAAGAAAATTTTTGTTCCAAAAGTGTCTGCTGTCGAAGAAATAAGTGGAAGGAATGGCAATCAAAACTCTAAAAATAAAGAGAAAGCAAAGCTAGATGAAATAACATCTGAAGATTCATTTTCTTATGGATTAAATAATCCAGAATTTATAAAATGGAAAAAAGATTAAAAGAATAAAGAAAATGAAAAAGAATCTTCACCTGAAGATGTTCAATTTGAAAGTAAACAAAGATCATCAAGATCTAGAAATCAAAGAAGGAGAAGGAAAAATGCTAAAGCTAAATCATCTCAATATAAAATTCAAAACACTCAAAGAACAAATCAACCAAATTAGCTTAAACCTATGAAATTTGTATCTGCATGTATATTTGACATGAACAAAATTCCAGAAATCAAATCTAATCCAAAAAACAAATCCAACTCTGATCTGAAAACAGGTTCAGATTCTAAGTCTTCCGTTGTCAATAAACGATTTGTATCTAAGGAGTCGAGGAATGATGTTAATGTTAAAAAATCTAAACTCAAATTTCAAAAGAACAAATTGACAAATCAAAAACAACAGATTAACTTTTCAACTCCTAAATCCAAACAAGGATCAAATATGGCATCCACATCTAAAGTTAATCAACAATTGTTAAAATTTCAAAGGTACTGTGAAATTTGTGATATGTACAATCATAAGATAGATGAATGTTTCTTTAACAGGCACTGTCACATATGTGATATAAAAAATCATTCAACAGCTGATTGTTATTTTAACAAGTATTGTACCTTTTGTGATGAAAGAACTCACAAAACTGAGAACTGCTACTTCAGAAAGAACTAGCCAAGGACTGGATATGTTAATCCACAATTAAGGAATGGATATGTCAATCCACAATTTCAAAGAAATCAAAGTGTTGGTTTTCAAAGATTGAGAAAATAACCTTCCTTAGGCTGGAGATCTTTTCGAAGAAATGATTCTGTTTTTGATGATTCTTATGCTGCAAAAACCAAAGCAGTATAATCAAGGAAAATTCATTCCACGATCTGTAAGAATGAATGGTGGGAAGTTTGGTAAACAAAATTTTTTATCTAATGGTTAGAAATATCTTGATGATGATCTTGAAAAATGTTACAATGTTTTAAGGACAAAACAAATCAAAGATAATCAAAAAATTGTAAGAAAAGGAATTGGTAAATTTGTCAATAATAAGCCTGATTTGAAAAAGCTTCACTTCAACCAGTTTACCATTGTTGATAAATTTGGCAAGCCTAAGACCATCTCGGCTTGGGTTGATAACTCAACTTAATTCTTTTTGAAATGCAGGTACGCCCGAGAAGACCTATTAACACGTGGTATGTTGATAGTTGGTGTAGCCGACATATGACAGGCAACCATGCCTTGCTTCAAGAATTTAAGTTAAAAGATGGTACTCATGTTGCATTTGGAGGTGATGCAGGTGGTAAGATTACAGGTGAAGGAACGGTGTCTAATGGGATTATCAGCTTTGATAAAGTCAACTATGGCTCACACTTGAACTTTAATCTTTTAAGTGTTTCCCAAATTTGTGACAAATCTTACTCAGTTCTTTTTGATGATTCGTTTTGTTATATTTTGAAGCCAGGTTTTCAGATTAGCAAAGAATGGGTAGTTGTTAAAGCTGTTCGAAATCGAGATGTATACAAATTAGAAATGTCCCAAGTTGATCCTTCTACAGAAACAACATGTCGCTCAAGCATCAAATGACGAAAGTCAGCTTTGGCATAGACGTCTCGGGCATTCCAATTTCAAGAACATAAAGAAGCTTGTATCAGGAAATCATGTTGTAGGTCTTCCAACAAAGAAGTTTACCACAAATGATCTCTGCTCAGCATGTTTAAAAGGAAAGCAACACAGAGCGTCTTATAAGCCCAAGCAGATAAACTCAAATTCCAAACCTCTCCAGATGTTGCATATGGACCTATTCGAACCAACAAATGTTCAAAGTATTGGAAAGAAATCTTATTGTTTAGTTATCATTGATGATTTTACAAGATTTTCTTTGGTTTTATTTTGCATGCTAAATCTGAAATGGCTGAATTATTAAAAAGTTCATCATTAAAGTAGAAAATCAATTAGAACAAAAGGTCAAAATAATTAGAAGTGATAATGGAATGGATTTTAAAAATGCTAATATTGACATGCTTTGTGCAGAAAAAGGTATTGCTCGTCAGTTCAGTGCTCCTAGAACTCCACAACAAAATAGAGTTGCTGAAAGGAAAAATAGAACTTTGATTGAAGCAGCACGGTCTATGTTAGCAGATGCCAAAATTCCAATCACTTTCTAGGATGAAGCTATATCCATAGCGTGTTTTGTGCAGAATCGTTCATTGATTGTGAAAGATAAACAGAAAACTTCTTATGAGTTGATATTTGGCAGGAAACCTAATATAGATTTTCTTAAATCCTTTGGTTGTCCAGTTTTGATTAAAAATTTAAGTGATCAGCTAGGAAAGTTTGATACAAAATCTGATGAAGGATTTTTTGTTGGATATTCGTCGGTTTTAAAAGCCTATAGAGTTTATAACTCTAGGACAAATGTTATCCTTGAAACATTCAACGTTAAATTTCTTGAAAATTCTTTTCCATCAGTTGCAAATGGTCCAGCTTGGTTATTTGATTTAGATTCATTGTCAAACTTTTTTCATTCTAACTTGTTTGAATTTACAGGTGAGAAGAAAAATCAAGCAGGAGATCTCGGTTCTTTCAGCTATGATTCTGATTCTGATGATATGGATGACTCAAGCCCAGATTATCCATTTTCTTATTTGTTAGAGATCCTATATTTCGGCCTCAACAAGCTCAAAAGCATCCCGTTTTAGAAAATCCAAATGTTTCACAACCTATTCCTAATGCTAGTCCTGAAATTATACAACCTAGTCCGGAACATCATCGTTGTTACTAATAATCTTGATCACTTTATCAACTCACCGACTCAAGTTCCTAATTTCAATCCATATTCTTCGAACTTATTGCATTAGCTTTCTTCCTTAAAACAATCTGATCTAGACATTCATGTTCAAGTGAATGAGATTCCAACATCTCGTGTTCATAAGAACCATCCAACATCTCAGATTATAGGTCCATTGAATAAGAGAACTACGAGAAGTCAATCAGAACAAGAAAATCTTTGCTTATACTCGTGTTTCTATCTCAAATTGTTCCAAAAAACATCATCGAAGCATTAAAGGAAAATAGTTGGATTAAAGCAATGTAAGAAGAGTTATTGCAATTTCGTAAACAAGAAGTGTGGAAGCTTATGGATTAACCTGAAGGAGAAAATGCCATAGGCACAAAATGGTTGTTTAGAAACAAAACAGACAATCGGGGAATTGTTGTTCGCAACAAAGAGAGACTCATTGCACGAGGTTACACCTAAGAAGAAGGAATAGATTATGATGAAGTATTTGCTCTAGTTGCAAGACTTGAATCAGTTCGTGTCTTCCTGGCTTATGCATCATTCACGAAATTCAAGGTGTATCAGATGGACGTTAAATGTGCTTTCTTATATGGACCAATCACCGATGATGTGTATGTCAAGCAACCTCCAGGTTTTGAAGATTCAGAATATCCTCATTGTGTGTATAAGCTTAGCAAAGCATTGTATGGTCTGCATCAAGCTCCTAGAATCTGGTATGAAACGTTATCATAACATTTGATCCAATAGAGATACACACGAGGGAAAATTGATCCTACTTTGTTTATTAAGAAGGATGTTGATGATCTCTTTTGTGTTCAAGTGTATGTTGATGATATCATATTTGGTTCTACAAGGCCAAAGTTGTGCAATGAATTTGAAGAAATTATGAAGTCTCGTTTCCAAATGAGTTCTATGGGAGAAATTAATTTTTTCCTTGGTCTTCAAGTGAAGCAATCTGCAGATGGAATTTTTATCAATCAATATAAATTCATTGATAAACTCTTGAAGAAATTTAAACTGCAAGATTGTCAATCCATAAGAACTCCAGCTGACGTAAATTCCAAGATTGAACCTGATCCGAAAGGAAAATCTGTCGACCAAACTTTATACAGATCCATGATTGGTTCTTTGATGTATCTTACTGCATCTAGACCTGATATAATGTATGTTGTTTGTGTCTGTGCCAGGTACCAATCTGACCTGAAGGAATCCCACTTAATTGTTGTTAACGAATATTCAGGTATCTCAAAGGAAAACTGGCTTTAGGGTTATGGTATCCTTATGAAGGTAACTTCGAGTTACATGGATATACGAATAGTGATTATGGAGGATGTTGTCAAGATCATAAATCTACTACGGGTGGTTGTTAGTTTTTAGGTCCTAGATTAGTCTCATGGCAATGTAATAAACAAACAAATGTCTCCGTTTCAACCGCAGAAGCTAAGTACTTTGCTGCATCAGCAGGATGTTCTCAAATCCTTTGGTTACAAAACCAACTGCTAGATTACGGGTTCAATTTTCTTAAAACTCCTATTTACATTGATAACACTACTGCTATGTTTATTACAACTAATCCTGTCCAGCACTCTAAAACAAAACATATCGAAATTCGATATCATTTTCTCAGAGATAACTCTGAAAAAGGTTATATATTTTGATTCAAATCACAACTGAAAAACAGTTGGCTGACCTATTTACAAAAGCATTTTTACCAGGTCAATTTGAATATTTGGTCGAGTCAATTGGACTAATTAATCATGTTTAAAAACTGGTTTTGAGTTTAATTTAGTTCTTTGATTCATTAAAAATGATAAGAACCCTCCCTTAGCTTAATCTGAATATAGAGAAACTGCCAAAGTTAACTGCCTGATTGTATATATTGTGTGTGTATGTTCAATAGAAAATGAAAATCAAATACAAAAATAGAAAATTGCATAATCAAAAGAGAAAATATAAAACTAAAACACCAAAATAGACTTTTTCTTGTTAGTTAATTGTTTAGAACTGAATCTGTCTTTGCAATTTGTAAGAAATGATAATACATTAGTTATGATCAGTTGCATACTTCACTTGCAACTAAATTCTGACGTGATCAGATATGATGTGCAGGTAAGCTCATGCAATTATACTGAAAAAGTAAATTCTTGTGATCAAAATAAATCAATCATGCATTCATGTTTGTCCATTTTAGAACCAATGAGTAGGTTCTCAAACTGATTGCTTGTTAAGTCATAAACTCATACCTGGTGGTGATATGAATAACCATTGAGCTCTAATAATTTAAAGCATCTATTCACTTCTCTGTTATGAGTCATCATAGACCTAAAGTGACGAGATATCCTCTGTTGTAAATCATTACAGACCTGGATATTCTCACTTGATGCAAAAGATGCCAGTGTGCGTAATCTAAACATGAGATCTGGTTATAAGTATATGTCAGGTTAACAAGTTGAGAAAAGTGATTTCTTGCATATCTTGATGAGGGTTGAAATCTCGAAGTCTAAGTGTGACTTACATAATGTCATATCTAGTCGTACCTTAATCAATCCAAGAATTGAAAAAGTAAGTGTGCTGAGTATCTTTCCAAAAGCACTCATTTTCTGTTCCTTATATCTCGTGTCTCCTTTGCTGTAGAAATGCTTACCTGGAATACACTTGATCAGGATTTAATCACTGTCTATGACTATCCATCATTTTATTTTATTTTAATGTGCTGATCTTAACTGATATGATCTCACTGCAGGCATGTGATTCAATTGTATATAGTAGATTTATTATTTTGCTTTATTTTTGATTTTTTGTATGATTTTCTGTGTGCAGACATGTTGATAATGATTAGTTTGCTCTTCTTACAAGGTCAAACAAACTTCTAAGTTTGTAAAACTTAAAAGTTTTGGGGGAGTAAAAATGAAAAAGAGAAAATAATTGATTTTCAAAAAGTAAAAAATTAAAAATAAAGTGTTTTGGATGAAAGGATGAAGTTGCAATTTCAAGCATATGTGTGTTTGATATGATGTAAAAATGAACCTGAAAAAGAATTCAAATTCAGTGGAAAATCTTCTTGCAAACAAAATGTGATTATTTGTTTTTGTAAAAATTAAATAGAGACTAAAATGACGGGAAATTGATTTTGAAAATTTAAAATAAAAATAAAAGTCAAAAATTTTAATAAAATAAAATAAAATTTTGAATGTCAAAAATGTTAAAATTAAGGAAAATTAATGAAAATTTTGAGTGATAGTCAAACAATTTTGACTAAGTGTTGAAAAATTGAGTGTGAATAGTGCTAATGTGTTTAAATAGTGTTCAGATGGATGATGAGAAAAGTTCAAGTGTCAAGACCCATTGAAAGGATTCCATACGCCTGAACAGTTCTCATAAGTCTAAATCAGGAGTATGGTGAATTTTCAGAAATTTGCACAAGTGTTGGGCGTTTCATTCAAGCTCATGCGCCTAAACAGTTATCATGTGTCTGAAAAATTGGTCGTGTTGGGCGTATTATCTATGCTCATACGCCTAAACAGTACCAGACTTCCAAGGGTTAGAAGTTTGAAGTGAAAAATTACCAAGTGTTAGGCGTTTCATCTAGTCTCATGCGCCTGAACAGTGCCCAAGCTCCTAAACAGTGCTTATATGCATGTATAGTGCCCATGCGTATAAACCTCATGCGCACAAAAGTGCTCATGCGCCTAAATACTTAGTGTAAAATTCATTCTCATGCGCATAAACAGTGCTCATGCGCCTAAAACTTTTCACTTGTATAAATACAACACTTGTGATTTCAGTTCTTCATTCACTCACCAACACTCTGAACATAGCACCCGATACTCTCAACCCTTCAATTCACTTTCATCATCATCGATTGTTTCAGTTTAAACCTTGTAATTGACTGATAGTTTCATAGATTCTAAATGTAAATTCATGTTTAGCAACATCTAATTTCAAGTTTAAAGTTCAAATTTGAATCGACGTTTCACCTCTGTTCAGGCGATTCGAACCCTAGATGAACCAAAAATTTGAAATTTGTGACTAAAACATGAATTGATGATAAAAGTTGAACATTGAATGACTGTTAAAGTCTGATTTCGAACATTTTATGATAATCAAATTTGAATTTCATCAAAAATTGTTCTTGATGATTGAGTGTTCATACGGATGTTCATAAGAATAGAATATGAATAGGCAGTTGTTCAATTTTTCATCAAAATTTTAGTGAATTTAATATGTTTGAAATCATTTAAACTTCAACATGAATGTATTTTGTCTTTGACAGTATACATGAACACTTAGAAAATTTTTCAAAGTGAAAGTTAGGTTAAAAGATTTAAAACATGATAATTCATTTAAAATTCAATAAATTTACAAGTTACTTGATGCAAAATTTCTAGTTATGTAACAGATTGGGTTAAATCAAAATTGTAACCAATATACACTTATTCAAGTAATAAGTTGTATAAACACTTACAAAATTTTCAAGTGTTATGGTCATATTTGATATTTCACAATTTGATTTTAAGTTTGCAAATTCAAGTGACTAATTCTCTTTATATTTTATACTTTCAGATGGCTGAACTCAAACTTGAACCAAAACACAATGTAGCTACATTTCTTGATGAAAATGTTCATGAACCTACGGGATGTGAAGAGATGATAAGATTCTTATTAAGGACTAAGTATGTGTATGCCATGTGTTACCAGCCTGTGATCTATGCTAAATTAATCAAGAGATTTTGGCACACTGCTGAAATTGAACGAGATGAAGTTAGAAGAAAAGTGCTTAGAGGATTTATCACTTATGATCATATGATCGAAGTATCTGAGGAATCGATAAGAGAAGCACTAAGGTTGGGACATAATGATGAACAAGACTTAGCTGGGTTTTCTTTCAATGAATGTAGAGAAACATTCCTAGCTATGGGTCATCCAGACCATTTTCCAAAGAAACAATTCTTTAGAGCTAGAGTGTATAACCATTGGAAGCTTCTATGTTACATTTTCCAACATAGTATGTCAAAAAGGAGTGCCGGATGGAATTCTTTCCCGATAGACATTGCATCTCCTATTGTTGCATTAGCCACAAACAGAAGATTTAACATGGCTAGATGGATAATGAATGGATTCATATATAATTTAGAGAAGGGTATTAGAAACAAATACTTGATGTACCCAAGATTTCTGCAAGTGCTTATTAATGAAGCTAATTCAGATTTCCACGCATATGGATTTAGTGGAGAAATTTTAATATTGGAGAATATGACTGAGATGACTTACAAAAAATTGGCAATGATCACTGGTGCTCAAAATATTCCTTTGTTTGAATATATGAGAGCAGTTGCTCGAGATGAAGTAAACATAAATGAAGAGCGTTTTCCTTTGATTGAAGATGAGCCAGTAGATCCTAATGATCTGATAGAAGAAGTTCCATAAGAACAGTCTGAAGATGAGGATAATGATGATGAAGATGTTGAGGATGAAAGTTATAGTTCAACTGATGATGATAGTGATGATGAAAATGATGATGCAAATGAAGGAAATGTCATAGAAGAAGTATATGAAGATGTTGTTCCTGAAGTAGAACAGGTTGAAGGTGTGAATGAAGAAATTCAAAACGTTGATGAATCAGTAGAAATGATTGAAGATAATGTTGAAACTGATGTACAACAAGAAGTTGATGATGATGTTCAAAATTTTGAAACCTTTGAGTCTGTTCTCCCAGATGAAATTGAAAGGTTAAGTCAACATGACACAGTTCTGACTGAGAAAGTAAATACTCAACAGATAACTGATTCATTGAAAGAAGAAAACTCCAATCAGCTTAAGCAAATTGAGAAGCTGAAGGAAGAAAATGAAAAATTGAAAGAGGAACTATTGAAGAAAGATTTAATGATTGCTGATCTTGAAAAAGATAAAGAAGCAAATTTACAAAACTTTGAAGTGATACTCAAAGATTATGATCTCATGGAGGAAAACTTTAAGAAGTTAAAAGAAAGTAATGAGTTATTGAAAGAAGAATTTGAACGAATGAAGGAAAGATTGAAATCTCCATCTCCTGAAGTAATGATTGTGGCTGAAGTAAATCCAATTGATATTGAAAAGATATCTGAGGTGGATAAAGGCAAAAGAAAGATAGATGATATTGATGTATCAGTTTTAGCTAAACCGTCATCTAAAATTCAGAAGATTGCATCTGAAACTTTAAGTCATGATAGTGAAGAAACAGAAGTGCAAGAGATAATCGGTGCCTTAGACGATTTAGAACCAGATGTCTCTGACACATGGTATGACGATGTTTTAGAAGATGAAGATATTGTTGAAGCAAGTTATTCTCCATTTGAAACTGTATCTGAAGATATACCTGTGGATGTTAATGAGAGATATAATTACTTGATAAAGAGAAAGTATAACAGGGTATTCTTGGATGGACTCACAGTGTCACAAATAAATGAAGAATGTGAGAAGTATGTGACAGCTGAGTCAATTGCTCCCGTGGATTCAGATGAGATTATTGTTGAACATGGTGAATGGAATCCTCTACATGAAAGTATTAACATTGAGGAACTTTTAACATCGGAGCTACATCATCCTGACCCTGATAACATGAACACAATTGAGCTCAGATTATGGCTGCAATCGAGAAACTATCCTAGGAAGAAGCTGAACAGATTACAAGCCGAATCATTGAGGAATTTGGTGAAAAGTTTCCAAGAGACTGAAAAACAAAACAACAGAATGATCGTGCTTGATATGGACAATCCACAATATTTGGAGATCACTAAAGAACAAGAATTTTAAAACCACAAAAGATAAAATCAATGGCGTTGAAAAGGAATGAACACGAAAGCAGGAAAGAATTGATGAAAATGTTTCCTGAAGAAAATCAAGCTTATGAAGTATCTATTGAACAAAAGCAGTTATGGAACAAAGCAAGAACTACTGGTGATATTGTAAGGAATGTTCTACAGAAAGGACAATCAATCTCTGAACTGCTAAATGCAATGATTGTCCCTGATAATACCAAGAATGTGAAGATCGTGGCATCGAAGTATGATGATGTATTTGATGCATTTTTGATTAAGCGCGTAAATGATATTTGCGATGTGTATCACTTTTACACTAGCATTATTGCTCTTCCAGTGCAAGATCTAAAAGAATTAAACAAGTTGAAGTTGATCAATCCATCAAAGGCAAATAGAGGTGAAAATTTTGTTAAATTGTTGAATCGAGGTATGTCAAGGATGGAATCATTTCTCAAAACGAGATGTGATCAAGAAGATAAGGAATACTTCAAGTCATTGAAAAGCAAGAGGAAAAGTGGGGATAAATCTGAAGAAGAAGAAAAATTTTTGGATGCATATAGTGACCAATTCTTTGAGAAGGCTATTAATCCTAGATTGAAGGTAATCGATGGAACTCAAACGACAAAACCGATTTTGAGATGGTTTTATAATTCTGACACGTTCAAGTTGAAGTTAGTTCAGAACCTAGACGACTGGGATCTTGATATGATTTCATTGTTTGGAGTGTTTGAATTAAACTTCTACAACCAAGTTACATCTCATTTTTGTCAATTCAGAAGTTTGATCGGGTATCACCTGAAGTGGCTGAGAATTATCGTAAATACTTTATGTCGATTATCAAGGTTATGGATGCAGCCATGGAAAGAATATCTTTAAGGAAAGCATTAGCCTTTGCAAAGATTGTAAAGAAGGATATCAAGTCAATTGATTTTATGCGGATATCAAGCAAAGGAGAATTAGAGATACACATAAAGGATTATCCCAAACCTCTTGAATTTTATGCTAATGTTGACATTGCATGATTATCTAAAGAGACTCTGGAAATTACGAACAAGATGGAGATAAAGACAAACACGTCAAAGCCTGAACAAAGAATTCTTGCAGGCAAGTTCAAGTCAGCAATTGCAAAAGCATTGAAGGAACAAGAGATGTATAAAAGAGAAGCCTATTTTTAAGATAAAGGAAGAACCAGAAAATTATTTTGAAGACTGAAGACAATGTAATCTTAGGGGGAGTATTGTTATACTTCTTGAAAGAATAACATTTTGTCTTTATGTTGTTTTTTGTCATAGTATAGGGACTTATTTGTAAATAAACTTGTGGATAACCACGGAAGGGTAATTAGGGTTAAGGGTCCCACGACATTAAATAAAAGGTTTTATTAGTGTCCGAGGGAGTATAAATGATAATCCGACCGTTGTCATTTTTATTCACTATTTCAAATCCCCTTTTCAGACCTAGAAAAACTCACTCGAACCAAAAAACCCCTTTCTCCACCAACATTCAAATCTTTCATACCTCAACAATCCTCACCTAAATGACCTCTCTAACAACATCAATATGGATAATCATTTTGCTAAAGATCATAATGTCTGTGCGTTTTTTAATCCAGAGGATTCCGTAGCCGATGGGTGCCAAGATATTATCAGATATTTGAGATGATCTAGATTGTTCTATGCTTCATCTGCAGACCCTGTTATCTATCAAGATCATATAATCGATTTCTGGAGCTCAGCACGAATTGAGGAAGAGCAGGACGAAAAGGTAATCTATGCTACAATCAGAAACGAACAGCTGAGGATAGATGAACGAACAATAAGGAGGGTGCTGGAGTTAGGAGAAGGTGAAGAAGGACACCCTGATGTATTCGACCATGAATACATTCAAAAGGTTTTTCAACTGATGGGTTATGATGGTGATTATAGAAACGGCAAAATCAAGAAGGAAAGTTTGTGTAAGCCATATACTTTCCTATGCCATACTTATCTGAAGTGTATGTCCGACAGGAAGTCAGGGTTGGACAGATTTTCAAGGCATATCTCCTCCGGAATCATTGGTATATTTGAAGGAAGGACATATAACTATTCTAAGTACATTCTTGGATGTTTATGTGACCATATCAGGGTAGAAAAAGAAAACAAGATGTATATGTTCCCAAGGTTCCTTTAGCTGATCATAAACGAAACTATGCCCAATGTTGATAGATAAGGTGATGTATTTGTCCAAACTCACCTAGGGAGATCTGTACTCAACAAGTTGAGTGGGCAATATCAAGGGTAAGATATGGAGATGTCCCCACATGTAATTGATGAAAATGCTGATATACCTCAGGAACTCCTATTCCCTGTACCCCCACAACAACAAACAACATCATCTGAGTCTTCTGATCAACCATAACAACAAACTACACAGGCCGAATCCCCCGAACCACCACAACATGAACCCAATCCTCATTCACTACCATCCTTTGCCAACATACCAGATACACCTCCTATACATCCAATCTCACCATCAAATGAACACACCCAACCCTTATCACCTTCACTTTCCAAACAACAATAAAATCTGCTTCAACTGAAGTAGTGTCACATGATCAAATCCCACAACAATCACCACCAGTCCATATCATCTCACCACCGAGTGAACATACCCAACCTATCACTCCTGCCCAATCTCAATCGTCAATGAACACTGGTGCCACTAAACCTCTCTCTCCTAATCGGACTCAAACACCATCTCATCCAACAACACTACCAACTTTCTCACCCACCCCTACTGAACCTGCTAAAAGCCCAACATACACTGAACCAGTCAACCTTCATAAGGATGAGCATGATGATGTGCATGAAGGCACTACAGAGGAGATTTGTTTAGATGTAAAGGGGGGGGGGGGAATGATGAAGAAGTTGAACAAGAAGCTGAGACTGATAGTCATTTTGTTGATATCACTGCTTACAATGAGAATTATTTAAGAGAAGAAGAGATAGATGTAAGCGAGAGTTTCCTGGTGGCAAAATACAATAATCTTATCTTTAAAAGCAATAAAAAGTTGGAGAAGTTAAGAAAAATAAAAGGGGAGATGATTGAGAAAGACAAGGTAATAGCAGCTAAAGATGAAATAATTAAGAAGTTGAAAGAAGATATAAAAACAGACAATGAAGTGATTGACTGGATGGATGAGGTTGTAACTGAGACATGTGATTTTCTTGAGAGGGAGAAACAAAAAAAAGAAAAGGTCATGCTTAAGCTGAACAAATCAATGAAAATTATCTCTGATCAGTCAATGTTGCTGAAAGCTAAAGATGATGAAATAGAGACATTGAAGAAGAAATTGTTTGATCAAGAGATGGACACTCAAAATGAACACCTGAAGGAAGCTGATATTCAATTGTTGAAACCAAAAGAACCAACAATCATGTATAGCAAGAAGAGAAAGTACTTGGGAAAGGTTCAAGAAGATGTGATTGAACTTGGAGACACCCCAAAAAGAACAAAAACAATATCTCTGGAACTCACACCACTAACTGAACCCATTGAACTAGATAGTGATGATGAGTGGGAAGAATTAACAAAAGAAGAGCCTGCTGAAGCTGCTAAAGAAGCAAAGTCTGATGACTTGCTAATAACCACTGAAGACATTTTTAAGGAAAGAGCACAATCTTCAATGTTCATGGATTTGATAAACAAAGGGTTTCCTTATGATATGGTTGAAAGAATGAACATGTCTTAAATGATCCAAGTTTTGAAAGAGTTTGATGCTGCAAGGCTAATGTTGCTGATGTGCAACTATGAAACATTCTCAAAATACAAAGAAATGGAAAAGATAAGGAAAGAACTGGGCCATTGTGACACAAAGAAGCTGACCAGGTACAACATGACTTGTTGGTTACAAAGTCATAACTATTAGCATCATGAACTTAAAGGAAGAACAATGAGTGAATTGAGAGCAATGATGGAGCATGTAATTAAGGTTGAGCTAGACACAGGAGTGAAATTCAGGACTGGGGCTCCCAATCCTGATTACCCACAATAAGTAAAACAAACTTCTAATGAGCCAACAGTAGTTGAGAGTAGAGACATGTACAAGGGAAAAGAAAAGTTGATTAGAGAGCCAAGAGATATGATACCCAACAAAATATAGCCATTGGGCATTGCTGTGAGGGAGATAACTAAGGAAAAGACTACATTGATTCAACTCTTTGATCTGATGACCACTCCTAGATCAGCTAAAGAAAATAGAATAATAGCATAGAGATTTGATGCAGAGTGGAATTATGCCGTTATAAAGAGAGCATCAGGGATGGTTCAATACTATCCTTGGATGGAGTCTCTCCTCTCTCTACCAGATGCTGACCTGCAATACCTTCAAGCCATTCCTATCACCAATTATCCCATCAATTCAAGAGGAAGGGATTTATCTGGAATAGTTGCAAGGCTGAGACATAAGTTCAAAGGGGATGTCCTGAAAGAATCAAGAAGAGAAGAAGACATAGACAAAAGAGGCCTCATACCAGTTTTTCTCAATCCATAGATGATGAATTCTTAATAAGAATTGGCTATGAAAACAAGGCTAAAGTTTCAATTAAAACTATAGAAGGAAATTAATATTCAATCCCTATCACAGAGTGGGGATATGTAGAAAGGACCAAAGAGCTGGTGTTGCTAAGGAATGATCCACAAAAGAAAGGTTCAAGCATCAGACTGTTTGATGCAATGGAAATCAAATTGCTTCACCCAAGCTACACTTCATACCTACATGACAAGTACTTCCCCAAGCTAAATGATCAAAATGCTCAAAATGACCTGTGCTTGTATGTTCATATCATTCAAGTTATTGACAAACTGCATGCTAAAGCTCATAAGAGAAGAAATTTGAATGGGCCAGCTGATGGGAACTGAAATTCAAGCAATCACTAAGCTGAGAATATCAGAACAAGATGAACTTGAAGTGGTTTCAAATAATAGTGTTGTTGCAACATTTACCACTAAAGAGGACATCCTGGGTTTGAAATACAAGATATTGAAGAAAATGAAGAGGATGAAGATTAAGTACTTGTATGATGATTAGAAAAATGCAGTTGAATACTTCACACCAAGAATTTTGGGAAGAATTCAAGAATTAAAAGCACTAAACCAATGATTACAAGAGACTAAACCTATAGGGGGAGTATTGTTAGGTCTAGATCCTTTGTATAGGTTTAGATGATAAATGAACTCTTGTAATAACTCATTGTAATTCTCTTTTAACATAATGTACTACATCAATTATATGTTAACCCATATTATTGTGTGTGTTGGTTTATGTGTCATTGCAGGAAACATCAGAGTTGGTAAATTTGGAAAATTGACCAAGTGTTAGAACAACTGCGGATGAACAATTTTGTTCTTCCGTAGATGTTCTCCGGGGCATAACTAAAGTCTGTGCTTCCATAGATCTCCTACGAAAGAACAACAACTGCTGACCAAGTGTTGCTGCGGAAGACCAATTGCTGCAGAAAAAGAACTTCCTATAGAAGACAAATTACTACGGAATATCAAAATGTCAACAAGTCAACATGTCAAAGCAAAATCATCAAATCAATGATGGCAGAAGATATTGAAGTCAAGCAAATATTCCACGTCACATCAATAACATTCTTTTTCTAATTTACAATTTCCAATGTAAATTGTGAACTCCTATGCCGATAAACAAGGCAAGGATGCACACATATAGAAACAGAATAGCGAGATATTAGCAAGAAAATAGGAACAGAATAGAGAGAAATTGAGAGATATCGATACTCAAATAGGTGTATATATTGACAGAAATGATATCAATTAAGGATAAGTCAAGAAAATTAGCAATACAACAAGAACAGAGAAAAACAACAATATAGCATCAAGAGCATGAACATCAATTGTAATCGGTTCATTGTGAATGAAAAGCAATTGAAAATCATCCTTATGTTACTTTATTACATTGTGTTTTAAAGTTGTTTTATGTTTTTCATCGATTTCAATTTATAAACAATCCATTAAACAACAAGTATTGATAGTTCCGCTATCATTACTTGTTAAAATCAAATTGATAATTCCTGCTTCGATCCTTAGATTCACATGTTCTAAACATACAATCAGATATGGGGTACATACAACTCATATCAATCAACTCAAAACATGACAATCACTCACTATTTCAATTAATCATTAACACCATGCATGAGTTTAAGTGGATCAAAATATCCGCAATCAACATTGTATTAGTCTATGTCTATTCTCAAAAAATTTAAACAGTTCAGTGAGATTTAGGACTAGTATGATCTCATGTTATGTGCAAATGATTCATGTTCAAACAAGAAAATCATTCATTTATTAGTTAGATAAGGCATTATCTTTTGAACCTTTATCAAGCAAGCAATCAATTGGACTTTAATAATTTCCATTCTAACATATACAATTTTTGTCATTTTATTAAAGGTTTTCATAATTATGCAAAAATTTAGGGGGAGAAAATGAAGTTAGAAATATCAAAGACAACAGAATATGTAATATGTGCATAATCTTATAATTTTTAAAATTTGAAATTTTCTAAATTTTGAGTTTTAAATAAAGCCAAGTCAAGCCAGCACCCAAACACAGCAGTTTGATACACATACATATGTACAATATTGCATAATATTGCTTGTGAGTAATTCTTTAACATCCATATATTGATCATGTTAAAATTCTAAAGTTTTAACAAACATTAAAATTTTGAAACATTTCAAAATTTTATCAAACATATGCTTCGGAAGAAAATTTTTCAAAATTAGCTTCGGAAGAAATTATTTTATAACAAACATTTGCTTCGGAAGAAAATTAATCAAGATTTTTCAAAATTTTTGAATTTTTGACAACTGTTGTCACAGCTGACACACAAGCATACATCCGCTGCAGCTACAACACCATCATAACATGCAAAACACACGAAGTGTATATAGCGGACAAAGCAAACAAACATCCGCTGTGCACTAGTGAACATACATGTGTTCACAGCGTATGATGTTGGTAAGGCATCCGCTGTGAATACAATGCCATTCCACAGCGTATGACTAACATAAGTCATCCGTTGTAGAAATAGTACAAGTGTATACAACGTATGCACACAGGTAATCATACGCTGCAAACATTCACACATCACATCCAAGTGTCCACAACGCATGAACAAATGTTCATCCGCTGTGAACGATCAAACAAATCATTTCAATGGTCCATAGCGCATGAACCAACGTTCATCCGCTGTGAACAACCAAACAAGTTTTCAAGGGTCCAAAGTGCATGAACAAATGTTCATCCGCTATGAACAAACAAACAATTCAAACAAGTGTCCATAGCGCATGACCAAGTAGTCATCCGCTGTGAACATAAGTAAATCAATCAGAATCCACAGCGCATGACCAAGCTGTCATCCACTGTACACATAGTACAACATCCAAAGGGTCCACAGCGTACAAGTTTAAAATTGTATAGCGGACACACTGTTCACACAGCGCATGTGTATTTCACAACGGACACTTAAAATTAAACTTTTAAGTTTAAACTGTTTACACAATGGATAAAAAAAGAGTTTACATAGCGGACATTCATTTTTGTTTGTTGTATATATAGTTCAACACTTATGATTTTTTCATTCATCACGAGTGAGAGAGAGAAAATCAAAAAATTTAAAACGTTGCAACAGTGCGTTAAAACCTTAAACCCCCAGATCATCCAAAAAAAATATGTTTGATTTTTCTTCTGATTCAAGATCAAATAGGTATAACAACATGATTCGTATCATCAAACATTCGTCAAAACATCTTGTTCATCATTTCTGATTGAACATTGTTCGACCTAAGTCGAACATTGAACCAAAATCAAAATTTGAATCATTTGATGTTATAAACCAAATCAAACACTAAATATGTGTTAGATGGACATAGTCGAATGTATTAGAACTGTTGTTCTGATGTAATTTGATTAAGTGTTCATCGGGTTCGTGAATAGTCATGATGTTCTTGCCAAAATCATACAAAAACTGATGTCTGATCTTTGAAACTGCTTAAAATTACTTCAAATTTGTTATAACTTGGTAAACATGTTCAAAAGTCAATAAACAAATAAGTAAAATCAGTAATTTGGCATGGCATTGAACACACAAACATTAAACGCATATTCATTCAATGTGCATTAAATGGTCTTTTTGACTTTAATAGGTCAAACTGAAGTTCATGAACAAGTTGTTATGAGTTATAATTATTGTATGATTTGAACAAAATAACTTTTTATGACAAAACAAGCACATCGCAAAATCAATTGAATCAAAACAAATTGAATCAAACAACATTTTCATGATGAAAATTGATCAAACGGTTGACTTTTGATAAGTCAAACTGACTAATTTGTTAAAGTAATTAAAACATACATTTGAAACAAGTCACAAGTGTTAAGCATACATAACTCATCATTTAATAACAATCACAATAGTCGATGAACACTTGATCAACATTTAATCATCTCAATCATAACACATCATTAACATACAAGATACTAACATCAATCTGTTTCATCATTCAGCAGATATGGCAAACTTAGTGTTTTAAGAGATCACAATATTTGTGCTTTTCTCAATGCTGAGTCACTAAAGCTACGAACTATAGAGACATCATCATGCTATTAGTCAAACCAGACTGGTTCATCCTATGATAGCCAGGCCTGAGATATTGAAGATATATAGTCTAATTTTGGACTCATGCTCATT
>JACCIY010000431.1:0-22397 GCA_025506505.1 Flaveria sonorensis | reverse complement strand
TATTAATTTTATTAAGCAAGGATTGTGAGTGACCATGACACAGTATACGTATATCAATGATGATACACCCATTATTGGGTAACTGTGTATATGCCATAATACGGTTGAAAGCATTTCAGCATTATGAACTAGATGAATTAAGTGTATACCACCTACAAGGTATCGGCCTTGTTAACACATGGGATAGTTATAAAACAAGTTGTCTTAATGATTGTTAAAATTCATCATGATGTTTTGATATTATAACATGTCTGGTAACATGATTCACCAACTTCATGCTGACGTTGTTTTTTTAAATTAGTTTTAGGTAAATGATTTGCATGTGTTGTTTTAAATAAAGGTTATGTGATATGTAAACATAGTATCGAGAGAACCCTATAGAAAAATAAGAAGACTATTAGGATTTTACATATCCTTATTTTGAAATATATGGATGTTTGAGTTCAACCCCAAGTGTTGAAATACCTCCCAAAAAGAGGATTTAATTATTTGCTCAATCATTGGAATTGATTATCCTAATTCTAAAAGACTTCTGCTGCTTTTCTTGAACTCTTAAAAATCTTCAAATAAATATAATTGGAACTCAAGGACATATTTTGTCCCAAGGTGGAGAGAATGTAACACCTTAAAAGTTTTACATATATAATAATAACTTTAGAAAGTTTAGGGTTAGAAACGAAAACTTTTATGTATTACGGTTTTGACCCTGGGCACGGACCGCAACTAGGTAACCTGACGGACCGCCCAGAAATGAATTAAGGTTTGGAATTTTAGGTTGCACTGCTATGTTTAATGGACTGCAATGGTCTACTACATGTTTCCCATGCAAAACCCTCGTGTATTGACTCGTAGCGTGAAGATAAGGAACGAGAAGGTGATACATGTCATCATGAAGTAACACGTGTCTGATGACGAGGCTTTAGAAGTGGCATGTATCAACACGTGTCAAATTTTGATCGATTAAAAAGATTCTCAGCCTCCTAGGTAACGTCACAGACCGTGGTCGTCCTAGGTGATAGTCCGGGATGGTGGGCCCGAACATGTGATAAACTTTCACATTCAAATAACATTTCTTTTGTTATTTATAATTCCAATACCCTATTATCCCCCTTTTAAGCTAGTGTAATACCTTGATAAGCTTGAGGTGGATCTATGGATATGCTGTCAAGGTTTAAGAAGATTGTAAACCGATTCTAACGACTCTTAAGGTGAACATATTTTCTAAACTTCATTTGCATGCTATGTCTTTGTTCACAGATATTTATAAAGTGATTTCAAACATGTTTATGAAATATTTGTTTATAAATGTGTACATTATTATTAAACCAATATGTGACTATAATTAATCTATTAAGCAAGGGTTTAATCGACTATGACACAATATACATATATCGATTGAGGATACTGCAGAACAGGTTATGCTTATGCAACAGTTTCACAGTTGGAGAATATCACACTTACTAGATCAAATAGGAAATCAGGCAAAGAAATAGAGAACAAACAAGTAAAGAACTTAAGAACACAAGTATTAGTTTTTAAGGATGTAAATTGCTCTCAAGTAATTTTAAAGGTATTACAATGCTTAGTTCTAAGACTGGTTACATGAAATACTTTATACTACATCCTACAACCGGCCATACTTTGAAAGCCAGTTGGACACTAATCTAGATAACAAGATCAATATAAAGTCAAAAGGCAGATTGCCTTTTGATATGTGAGTATGACATGCCATAGCTCACATCCTATTTTATTTCAAAAAAGATAAAAATACAAGAGTGGAAAGTTACAGACACAGACACCATAATATAGGGGTGTGCAAAAAACGAAATAACCAAACCGTAACCAAAATAACCGACGCAACTGAACCGAGAAAACCAAGACTGCTAAGAAACCGACGGTTTGTTTTGAAGATTTTTTAAAACCCGAATTTTCGGTTCAGTTTTGTTTTTGCTTGTAACAAAAACCAAAAAAACCGAACCAAAACCATACAACCAAACTTGTAAATGTAGCGGTGTAACCATATACTTATAAAAATTATTAGCCTATTAGTTATTTATTTAACTTATATTATCCAAAAGAGATTGAATATTTAGGTTTTAAGAATAATATTTAATTTTTTATGTGAATTGATAGATTAAAATGTTTTATTGAATATCTTGTTCTTATATTTTATGGATTGCATTTAATTTTAATATCAACTAATTTATAAAAATATATAGATTATATTTAGAGATCAATAAAATGATATAAGGCCAAAGTTTTTGGCTTAAATTCATTACTTTAAAACATTTTTCCTAAAACTTGAAGCCCAAATGGTAAAACCGAAAAAAAACCAAAACCGAACCAAAACCAAAGTTAAAACGAAAACCAAAAACCAAAAAAAAAAAAAAACCAAAACGGTTTTAAAAACCTAGAAACCGAAATATCGGTTTTGTTTCGATTTTAGGCTAAAACGAACCAAACCGGACCATGCACACCCTTATGGCATAATGTATAGTTGACAAAAGTATGAGATAATCACCAACTTGTATAAGTTGGCGAGTTTTTAGAGCTGGCAGCGGAAATGTCTTCATATTTTGTCAAAAGTATGTTAGGGACACATGTCTTCTAAGTCTTCAGAAGAAATCACTCTTCAAGCTTCGGAAGACTTCCGTTCTGGCTTCGAAAGATTTCTGTCTTTGGCTTTAGAGGATTTGACACTTAGTAAAATTTTCTTTTTACATGGTCAAATCTTTCAAAGTAACTTCCTTGTACTTCAGTTGCATGCTGAGAGATCTTTGGTTAGCATCAGCCTCTAAGATAACACTTACAACCCCCTCTAGGATGATACTACCAAAACTTGAAGATCACTGTGAGTCTTGATTCTTCACTTGTTTATAGCCATCATTAGAATCAGAGCCATTCCTCTCTTCATCTGTTGGTCTGGATTTTTCAGGCTCTCATAGTATCTCCTAATGTCCAAGAGGTTATGATCAGGAGGTCAATTATGTTCTGGAAAAAGAATACTTATGGACCTCCTTGATCTCGTGTGACATACCATCTGTCTGGGTTTGGAGAGTATACCCAAGACAAGATGGGTCTCTCAGCAGCTAACGGCTCTACTTGTATTGGAGTTGGTTGAGTAGCCTTTTTTGGTTCACCCTCAGGATGTTCGGACTCATCCTGAGGTGCAGAGGTGGATGTCTTAGACTTCTTCTTCTTTGACTTGGTCATCCTCTTTCTCTTTCTATAATTCAATTGAGAAGGCTGGTCTTGATCACCTTGTCTTCCTTCTTTATCCTTCTCAGTTTGGTCCTTCCCCTTCATATGTTCAGAAGAAGGTTTAGGAACCTACTGCGGGTCAAAAGATGAAGCTGGTTGTGGATCAACACTAGGTCAAGGTTATGTTTTCTGTTAGGGTTCAACCTTGACCTCAGCTTCAGGTGTAGTGTAGCTTGACTTAGTTGAAATGAATTCTTTAAGCTTGCCCCTCTTGATCTTCTTCTTGATCACCCTTATATGCTCATCCATTCTGGATAGAGACATAGGACCAAGCCTCCTTCCGGAGAACCCATACTACTTCAAGTAGCTCACCATCTTTTTTCTGTCCTCAGACTTCTTCTTGTTAGCTTTGATGGTGGCCCTTGATCTTTGAGCTTCCTCCTTCATCTTTCTCTTAGCAGTTTTTCTTTCTTTGATGACTTCTTGTTCCAGCTGCTTAAGATACTCAAACTCTATGTACTCATAAGATAAAAAGAGTAATGCTGTTGCCTGGTAAAGACTTGTGGCATTTAAGTAGGTAATCATGTTTCTTTGTCTTGTTCTCTACCTACTTGAGCTTCTTCCTTAACAACCATAGACTCTACTTCAGACCTTTCTTGAACTGGGGAGAGGATAGGGGCTTTATATAATCACCTTTTCTTTCTTTCTTCTTTGATCTTGAGGAGCAAAGCAGCTTCCTCAACCTCCTTCCTCTCTCTTAAACCCGCAGTGTCTGCCAGTTGATTCAATTCCTTTAAGGGAAGAGAGATTAGTTCGTCTATATTGTAGTTCCTAGCTCCCAGGTAGTTCAATCTGGCTGCCCTTAACTCATCTTCCTGAGTGTTTGGCCTATGGGCAGCTCTGATTGCAGCATGCATGAAGCTAGGGGTCTCTCTTATTCTTTCTTCCCTTGCCTTCCTCTTCCGCTCCATACTCTCCTCCTTAATCTCCTCTGAAGTTAAGACTTTCTTTCCTTTGTCAATCACAGGCCTATGTGACTCAGGGAGGAAAGAGCTTTGGCCTTTCTGAGCTGGTTCTTCACTTGAGCTCTGGCCAGGAAGGCTGTGAGATACCTTCACCAACTGGTGTCTCACTGAGGGTAATGGGTACTGAAGGAGTTTGAATCTCAAGGTTTATAGGTTCCACAGCTGGGCCTTCAACTAAGGTTTCCCCTTCGAAGCTAATCTTAGGGTCCAACTCAGTATCTAGTTGACCAACTGTTTCCCTACTAGCCTTTGTCTATATAAGCTTGTTCTTCTTTTGAACTCCTCAGATACCCTTATTTGTATCCTCTCAGTGAACCTGTCAGCTTTTCTATTTTGGCTTGGATTGACAAGTGACAGGTCAACCAGAGGGAAGCTTTTATAGAATCTCAGGGTATGGATGTTGAAGACTTCTTGTTGACCTTGGAATCTAGAAAGCACCAGGGCTCTTCTATCAGTGTCATACCTCCATCCTACTATTGGATTGTCAACAGGGTGGGATGGAGGTGACATAGCCCTTGGTACAACACCCTTCTCAAATAAACTTTGAACAATGGCATCCACATTGATATGGTCCAGAGGAGGTCGTTGAGTCTAGACAATTGCAAGTGAGGGTGGTGAATCCTCAATTTCCATACTCTAGGAAGTGCTCCCATGTTTTATGGCTATGGTGATTTTCTCCCCCTTTTTGGTAGCATCACCTACTTGCACAGGTTAGCTAGAGGTTAGATCTACCACATCCCAGGTTCTTGTGGACATGGTTGAGCATGCTTGGCAGTCCTCTCAGCTAACATTTCCTTGAGATTGGTGATCTCAACTTGCTGACTAAGCACCTGCCTTTGTAAGGTAGCCACCTGAGATATTAGGTGACTGACCTTAGAGACTAGATATATGCAAGTTTGTGTCAATTGTTGCACCTTTTGTTGCATACTCCCATCATCTTCATCTAAAGAATCATAGGGGGATGAGAGGACATAACCAAAGTCATCCCACTCACCACTAGATATATTTTCTTGGTCTCTAGATTTCCCCTGCTCAATTACAGCTTCATGAGAAGTGTCAAGTAGCTGGGTTGTCGTGGTTGAGGTCTTAAGGATCAAATCACTTTTAGAAGTAAGAGCCTCTTCCACATGGACCTCTTGAACTTGTTCAGAAAGGTCCACCTCAGTAGTAGGTGGATGATGTGGGCTGGATATGGGAATAGCATGAGCACTCATCTCTCCTTGAGTAGGGGAGGAGAAGAGAGACTCATGGTACTCACTGAATCCTATATCTTCATCATCATAAATTCTAGGTTGGGGATTGGTTGGTTAAGGTCTAACTACTGGGGATGGTAGCTTTCCCCTGAAGGTTGTTGATCTGAGTTTTGATACTCAGGATGAAGGCTTGTGGCTGGGGTTATGAGTTCATCAGGCTGAGCATGAGGAACTTCAGCACTGACCATATATGGAATGGGAGTAGTCTGCTCCTCAGGAGAAGTGGGAGCTCTTGGTTCCACTTCCTGCTGCATGGGTGAGTATATGGGGAGTTGCTCAATCTGAATAGACTGAGTAGGGGTTCGTTTGGATTTTCTTTGGTAGGTGATGGTGACTGGAGGCTGTGGGGGTACTGAAGATGAAGAAGGTTCGGGTTCAACATTGACTGGGACTGCCTAGTTGTCACTTGAGCAGGGAGTTATAACATTTTTAGGACAAGGGCTGTTTCTACTCTGGAAAAACTAACAGTGGTTTTGCTCATTATCTTAAAGATGTTGGGCTTCATCTATCTCTACTTTAGAACATTACTTGTTCCCTTCAACTGTGAGCCAGTTCACAGTTGAGAATATGTTGGACATATCTAGGGAATTGTAATATTCAAAGGAGTTGGATGGTTCAACCTATGCAGCAGTGGTGCATATTGGTTCAACCTTCTTCTCCTGACTAGGATGGCTTAGACTTGAACTAAGACCCCTGGTACTAGAGTCCTTTGTTAAATCTTCAGTCTTCTTTACCTCAAACCCAACAGAGAAGAAAACTTGTTTCTGCCTGGGGTTGAAAGTGGGCTTGATCTCCTGCGCTTTCTTTGATCTTTTCTTTGCAGCCCTGATCAACTTCTTTCTTGCAGACTTAGCCATCCCCGATCTCTTCTTCTCTCCAGGAATATAGTGACCATTCTTAGAATGAACCTCTTCACTCACTTCTGGTTCATCCTTCACTATCTCCTTTTCATCTTCATCTTCCTCTTGGATAGGATCAGTAGAAGGTAGCTCATCTTCACAAGTTCCTCACCTTGGTTCTCTAACTTATAGTAATATGTGTGGAGGAGCTATTTCACTTTATCCAAATCCCTGCCTGTTCTGATAACAAACTTTTGCTTGCAAGGATGAAGATATGATGTTCTTGAAGGTTTCATCTTCAAGCACACATTTTTCTGCCTTAGC
Source organism: Flaveria sonorensis (assembly GCA_025506505.1). Classification (NCBI taxonomy): domain Eukaryota; kingdom Viridiplantae; phylum Streptophyta; class Magnoliopsida; order Asterales; family Asteraceae; genus Flaveria; species Flaveria sonorensis. The sequence continues at coordinate 15,755 of JACCIY010000431.1, read as the reverse complement.
TTTGTGATCACAAGCTCAGCATGACATTCAGTTAACTTGGTAACAAGATCATTGATCTAAGTCCTATAATTTGTGTGCATATGTTTTAGAGTAGAAATAGTTTTCTCTAAGTCTTGTATCTTAATCTTGTAGTCATTTTCTGCTCTTTAAAATTATATTTCAAAATTTTTAAGGACTCAAGATCAAATCTTACTTCCAAGTTGTAGGACATTACATGTTTACTTTAGCAATGCATTCAGAAGTACAAAGATGTTCCCATACCTTGGTATCATCATGTTCTGCCATCAAGGCTTGGTCTGGTGAGACATCTTCCACTAGAAAGCTCCAGTCAAAGCCTCCTTCTTCAACAACAACTACAGCTTGCTGCTTTGGTTGGTTGGGCTTCTCATTTTTTGAAGCTGCATCAGTGTAGTTTGGCCTGGACTGTGTTTAGCCACCATTTGTTCTTGGTGCCTTACACTCCCTAGCAAAGTGGCCCATTTGGTAATAGTTGTAACACTTTACTTTGCTTTTGTCCAGTCCAAACTTTCCACTGGTCACATTACTTGGAAACTTCCTCCCTGTCCACTTATAGAATTTCTTGGCTCTGTGAGTGAGTAAAGCCAACTGCTGTACTATCTCCATATACTCCAGATCATCTAGATAGATGCTGTCCAGGTCTTCAAGGCTAAAAAGAAAGTTTCTATAACTTTCATCTGAAGACACAAAGGCCTGAGAAGAGCTGGGATCTTGGAATAGTCTTCCTTGAGGGTAGCTCTCACTTGATTTCTCCAGGAAGGTGATGAAAGGACCCTTTAGTGAGTTGTCAGGGTAGCAGATGAGATGATGCAATGGTTCTCTGCTATCCCTCTTAACCACATGAAGGGCTGAACTCTTTTGGGTGCTGGATGAGCTATAAGATGGGTTTTACATGTTCACCTCCATCTGGTAACCTCTCAGGATACTATACAGCTTAGTGAAAGTGAGGTTAGTGAGGTTCTTAGTTCTCTTGATGGCCACATAATAGTGTATCCATTCTCTAGGAAGAGAGAACATGAACTTTCTCATAATGTCCCTATTCTCAAGTTTCACTCCAATATCCAACAGAGTATCTACAATCTCAACATACCTAAAGTATTGTTGAGTCATAGTTTCACCTGTCTTGAAGGTGAAGTTTTCAAACTGCTGCTTTATAATATCTTTCTTATTTTCCTTAACTTCCACAGACCCTTCATACATCACCTTCAGTTTATCCTAGAGTTCTTTTGCTGTCTTGTACTTCTTGAAGCCTCTGTAGATGAATTTAGGAATAGCTATTTGAAGAGCAGTCATGGCATTCTAATCAATATCAATCTTCTTCCAGTCTTCCTCCGAATAATCAGCCACTTTCTTTGATATTATCCCACCTCCAATAGTTGCTGAAGTAGTACTTGGGATGTGAGGTCCTGAGACTACAGATATCCATATTCTGCTATCTTGAGACTTGATGAAGCCTTCCATCCTCATGCACCAAGTATCAAAGTCATCATGAGTGATAAGTGGAGACTTAGTCATGGTGTCGATTTCCATATCAGCTTTAGTGAGAGCTGTGATTTGAGCAAGTAAGTGTTTGTGAAACTGAAGTGTGATTTAAGATAGTGAGATCTTACAATTAAGAGCCTAAGAAGTTCTGATACCAATTACAAGACCGGTTATGGTTATATAACAGTTTCACAGTTGGAGAATAGCATACTTACTAGATCAAATAGGGAACCAAGCAAAGAAACAGAGAACAAACATGTAAAGAACTTAAGAACACAAGTATTAAGGATGATGTATATTGCTCTCAAGTAATTTTACAAGTGTTACAATGCTTAATTCTAAGATTGGTTACATGAGATACTTTATACTACATCCTACAGCCAGCCATACTTTGAATGTCAGGTGGACACTAATCTACATAACAAGATCAATGTAAAGTCAAAAGGCAGATTGCCTTTTGACATGTGACTATGACATGCCATAGCATACATCTTATTTTATTACAAAAAGGATAAAGGTACAAGAGTGCAAAGTTACAACACAGACATCATAATGTACAGTTGACAAAAGTATGGAGATAATCACCAACTTGTATAAGTTAATGAGTCTTCAAAGATAGCAGTGGAAAGGTCTTCAAGTTTTGTCAAAAGTATGTTAGGGACACATGTCTTTAAAGTCTTCAAAAGAAATCAGTGTTCAAGCTTCGAAAGAGTTTGTCTTCAAGCTTCGAAAGACTTCACTTTTGGCTTCGAAGATTTCTATCTTTGGCTTCGTAAGATTTGACACTTAGTAAATTTTTCTTTGTGCATTGTCGAATCTTTCGAAGTAACTTTCTTGTACTTCAGTTGCATGCTGAGAGATCTTTGGTTAGCATCAGCCTCTAAGACAACTCTTATAGAGACATACATTGATGGAGAACTGTGTGTTATGCCATAATGTGATTGAAATCATTTCCACATATATGAACGTGATGAATTTACTGTTACCAGCTACCTGATATAGGCCTTGTTAACAAATGACATAACTATAAAACAAAATTATTTTTAGGTAAATGATTTGCAGGTGTTGTTTTAACTAAGGATTATATGATCAGTAAACCTAGCATCATTGGAACCCCATAAAAATAAGAAGACCTATTACTTAGACTTTTTGGCTTTTAACCGTTAAAATACCTCCCAAAGAAAGGATTTGATTATTTGATCAATCCTTAGAATTGATTACTTTAATTTTGAGGAACAAACTTTTGACATATGAAATGAAAGTCAACCTATAGTGTTGGTTGGATATTTAGAAAGCATTCTAAAAGGATTCCACTGATTTTCATGAACTCTTATAAATCTTTGAATAAATACAATTGCAGCCCATTGTACAATACCAATACCAATAGTGATGGCGGCAATGACAACCACAACAACAGCAGCACTAGTAGTACACGTAGGTGGGATGATAAAAATATAGATTGGAATCTTAGTAGTGGTGGTGGTGGTGCGTAGGTGGGATGACTAAAATATTGATAGGAGCCTTCTAAGGAATTAATTTCATTTTAAGGTATAGATTATTAGAGAAAGGTGGGGCCTCTTTAGGGCAAAACCCACTGACTTGCACTCGGACTCTAGTAGTAGTGTGGTAGCGGTAGTCCTATAGTAGCAGTAGTAGTGATAGTGGTAGTCGTAGAAGTAGTCGTAACAAATGAAAATGAAAAAGAATTATTGAAGACAATATATTATTGTTTTGTGATTGACACTTGAAAATAGGCGAGTAATATGAACATTATTTGTAACATCCTTGATTTTTCATTCTTAACTCTTTGATGATTCTAGTACTTCAATGTAACCATTTACTAAATTTAAGAACATATTTATGAAAACTATCTCATGTTCTATGCATTATGATTCATGATGGAACTATTAAATGTTAGTATGATTCTATGATAACACATGTGTAAATAATAGGTCTTGCTATAAACAGTAACTTGGAAGTGCCGTAACATCAACAAAATTCTAAAACAATGCAAAATTATAACATAAGTGAAACATATATAACTATAAGGGTGAAAAATTTACATATGTGTAACTTAGGGTTACATATGTAACTTTTTTTCAAAGGATAAAGATTTAATTAAATTAAGTCCTATAATTATCTAGACATAATAAAACATAAATATATATATATATATATATATATATATATATATATATATATATATATATAATAATATATTATGCATGGATAATTATAAATTATTGTATATATTATTATTTTAATCATTTTAAGTGATATATATCTAATAAACTAATAAATAATTAACTAGTAATTATCCTAAATCTAGCAAATAATAAACCAAACTTATTCTAACTCTAAAATATGACAAAAATTCGTTCATACGTATCCCTACTAAAATATATGATTTTTATTGATAAAAATATTATTTAATCATATATCTAAGCTAGTTATATTTGAATTTTGATAAAACAAAATTGGAAAGGTATGAACACGAAGAACGCGAAGACACGAAGAACATAAAAACTTACTCGATAAGAAAAACTTTTTAGATCTTCAAGAGAGGTGCTATAAGTTGATATTTGATTCTATGAGAGCTCTAGATTTAGAGTTTGGTATGAAAAATAATGAGAATTAAATTCACTATTTATAGTGAAAAAATTAAGGTTTTACGTTTCAGTTAGGATTGATTTTCATAATATTTTTATTTATAAAATCATATATTTTAGTAGGGTTAGGTATGAACGAATTTTTATCATATTTTAGAGTTAAAATAAGTTTAGTTTATTATTTTTTAGATTTAGGATAATTACTAGTTAATTATTTATTAGTTTATTAGATATATATCACTTAAAATGATTAAATAATAATATATATAATAATTTGTAATTATCCATGCATATATATATATATATATATATATATATATATATATATATATATTATTCTGTCTAGATAATTATAGGACTTAATTTAATTAAATTTTTATCCTTTGAACAAAAGTTACACATGTAACCCTAAGTTACACATATGTAAATTTTTCACCCTTATAGTTATATATGTTTCACTTATGTTGTAATTTGAATTGTTTTAGAATTTGGTTAATGTTAAGGCACTTCCAAGTTACTGTTATAGCAAACCTATTATTTACACACATGAATAATAATGCATAGAACATGAGATATTTTTCATAAATAGGTTCTTAAATTTAGTAAATGGTTACATTGAAGTACTAGAATCATCAAAGAGTTAAGCATGAAAAATCAAGGATGTTACAGTCTCCCCTAGTTAAGAGAATTTCGTCCCGAAATTCAACTAGTAAAGGTCGTGTTATCTTGGAAGAGGTGTGGGTATTTGAGCTTCATCTCGTCTTTACGTTCCCAGGTGAACTCAGGACCCCGTTTAGTGTTCCATTTGACTTTGACGATGGGAATACCACTCTGCTTTAGCTTCTTGACTTCATGATCTAAGATCTTGACTGGTTCTTCAACAATGTGTAACTTGTCATCGATACGAATCTTATCCATAGGAATGCTTAAGGTGTCATCCGCTAGACACTTACTTAAGTTAGACACATGAAAAGTGTCATGCATAAGACCAAGTTCGTGAGGTAACTTAAGCTTGTAGGCTACAGGACCAATCCTTATCTCGAATGGTCCAACGTACCTAGGAGAAAGTTTACCTTTCATCCCAAATCGAATGACTCCTTTCCTTGGAGAAACCTTGAGTAAAACACGATCTCCTACTTGAAACTCAAAGGGATTTCTTCTATTATCATCATAGCTTTTCTGACGGTCTTGCGCATAACCTTGAGTCTTTCTTGAATCTTGAATACCTTGTCGGTGGTTTCTTGAATCAGTTTAGGACCAGTAATTTGTTTATCTCCGATCTCAGTCCAACACACAGGTGAGTGACATTTTCTTTCGTACAATGCCTCGAATGGTGCACACTTGATGCTGGAATGATAGCTGTTATTATATGAGAATTCAATGAGGGGTAGATGAGTATCCCAACTACCACCAAAGTCAATTATGTAGGCTCTAAGCATATCTTCTAGAGTTTGTATAGTTCTTTTAGTTGGCTATCGGTTTGAGGGTGATAAGCAGTGTTAAGATCCTCACACGTGTTCCTTTTTGTAATGTTTGCCAGAATCTAGAAGTGAAACGACTGTCTCAGTCAGAGATTATGGATAGTGGAACACCATGTCGACTAAAGATCTCATTGATATAGATTTTGGCTAACTTCTCCAACTTGAAGTCTTCACGTATAAGGAGAAAGTGATCAACTTTGTCAAGCAATCGACTATGACCCAAATCGAGTCGTGCCCACAAAAGGTTTTGGATAGTTTGGTGATAAAATCCATGGAAATCTGTTCCTATTTCCACTGAGGAATTTCAGACTATTGGAGTAATCCCAAGGGTTTTTGATGTTTAACTTTAACCTTTGAACAGGTGAGGCATTTCCCAACATACAAGGCAATGTCTTTCTTCATTCCTGGCCACCAATAATATTCCCTCAGATCTTGATACATCTTATCGGTGCCTGGATGAACTAAATATCATGACTTGTGAGCTTCATTTATGATAAGTTCTCGAAGATTGTTGGATTTAGGAACCCATATTCATCCCACGAAGGAGAGGATTTGATTAGACCTAAATTCTAGCTGATGCTCAACTATACTTTCTGGTTTTTTCTTCAAATTATCTCTGGGAAGGACTAGTTTCTGAGCTTTTAAAATTTGATCTTTGAGATTTATTTGAATAACCATTCCCATTGCATGAGTGTCATCAAGGTTTGCTTCTCTTTTTTTCTGCTGAGTATGTGAGCTAAGATGTAGTGTCTCTATATCTTTAGGGAAAATACTACAACCCTTAACTCAAGATCATGAATAGTGTAGTTCTTTTCACAGATCTTGAGTTGTCTTGATGCGTAAGCAATGAATTTTATCTCGTTGCATAAGTAACAGGGTTTGCTCCTGGTATGAGGACATATTCGGAAGTAAACTTGTCTATTTAGAGGTAGTCAAGGAAAATCAACAGGGAAAAGCTCTGGAAATTCACGGATGGTAGGATCGTCTTGGCTTCTTTCCTTCTGACTTCTTCCCACTATAGAGGCCAAGAAGTATGGTATTGCCTCCTTAGGTAGATGCGAGCTTTCATGTATGTAATGATCTTCATGTTCCTTCTAGTTTTCTCTCGTGAACATTTAGGGAATCTACAGATGTTAAGGGAATTACGAACTAGTTTCTCGGCACAAATGATCTCAGGCTGGTTGTTAAATAGCCAATCCATTTCAATAACCACATCAAAGCTACCAAGCTCCATAAGGATGAGCTTGATGTCGAACGGTTAGTCGTCAAGATTTAGAGTACAACATTGGACAATAGTGTGAATTAGCTAATTCAATAGTATACGGTCGATTTAAATTAGCAGGATTCGAGTTAAGCATGGGTTGAAAATCAGTGGAGACGATGGTGCGTTATGTCGAGTACATAGTTAGAAATAACAATATAGTGAATAGATCAGGATTGAAGCGCTAACTAGCATCTAAGCTGGTGTGATTACCCTTGAAGCATGACACACTAAGGTTGATCTTGAGTTAGGTGCTATAGTATTTGCCTTAAAGATTTGGAGACACTACTTATACGGTACCAAGTGTGTTATCTATACCGATCACAAGAGTTTGTAGCATATATTTGATCAGAAGGAACTCAACATGAGACAGAGACGTTGGGTGGAACTGCTAGACGACTATGATTGTGAAATCCTCTATCACTCGGGTAATGCCAATGTGGTAGCCAATGCACTCAGTAGAAAAGAGAGAATTAAACCCTTACGTACTCGTGCAATAGGAATGATTATTCAAACGAATCTCAAAGTTCAAATTTTAGAAGCTCAGAAACAAATCGTTACCAGCGATGATTTGAAGAAAGAATTGACAAGTATATCTGAGCATCAACTAGAATCTAAGTGTGATAAAATCCTCTACTTCATGGGACGACTATGGATTCCTAAATCCAACAATCTCCTAGAACTTATCATGAATGAAGCTCACAAGTCATGATATTCAGTTCATCCAGGCGCCGATAAGATGTATCAAGATCTGAGGGAATATTATTGGTGGCCAGGAATGAAGAAAGACATTGCCTTGTATGTTGGGAAATGCCTCACATGTTCAAAGGTTAAAGCTAAACATCAAAAACCCTAGGGATTACTCCAACAGCCTGAAATTCTTCAGTGGAAATGGAAACAGATTTCCATGAATTTTGTCACCAAACTACCCAAAAACCTTTTGTGGGCACGACTCGATTTGGGTCATAGTCGATCGCTTGACAAATTCTGCTCACTTTCTCCCTATACGTGAAGACTTCAAGTTGGAGAAATTAGCCAAAATCTACATCAATGAGATCGTGAGTCGACATGGTGTTCTGCTATCCATAATCTCTGACCGAGACAGTCGTTTCACTTCTAGATTTTGGCAAACATTACAAAATCCTTGGGAACATGTGTGGATCTTAGCACTGCTTATCACCCTCAAACCGATGCCCAAACTGAAAAAACTATACAAACTCTTGAGGATATGCTTAGAGCCTGTGTAATTGACTTTGGTGGTAGTTGGGATACTCATCTACTCCTCACTGAATTCTCATATAATAACAGCTATCATTCCAGCATCAAGTGTGCACCACTCGAGGCATTGTACGGAAGAAAATGTCGCTCACCTGTGTGTTGGACTGAGATTGGAGATAAACAAATTACTGGTCCTGAACTGATTCAAGAAACCACTGACAGGGTATTCAAGATTCATGAAAGACTCAAGGTTGCGCAAGACCGTCAGAAAAGCTATGCTGATAATAGAAGAAAGCCCCCTTGAGTTTCAAGTAGGAGATCATGTTTTATTCAAGGTTTCTCCAAGAAAAGGAGTCATTCGATTTGGGAAGAAAGGTAAACTTTCTCCTAGGTACGTTGGACCATTCTAGATCTTGGAAAGGATTGGTCCCGTAGCCTACATGCTTAAGTTACCTCAGGAACTTAGTCTTATCCATGACACTTTTCATGTGTCTAACTTAAGGAAGTGTCTAGCTGATGACACCTTAAGCATTCCTATGGATGAGATTTGATTCGATGACAAGTTACACATTGTTGAAGAACCAGTTGAGATCTTGGATCGTGAAGTCAAGAAGCTAAAGCAGACTCGTATTCCTATCGCCAAAGTCAAATGGAACTCTAAACGGGGTCCTAAGTTCACCTGGGAACGTGAAGACCAGATGAAGCTCAAATACCCACACCTCTTCCAAGCTAACACAACCTCTACTAGTTGAATTTCGGGGCAAAATTCCCTTAAGTAGGGGAGACTGTAACATCCATGTTTTTTTTTCATGCTTAACTCTTTGATAATTCTAGTACTTCAATGTAAGCATTAATTGAATTCAAGAACTTGTTTGTGAAAACTATCTTATATTCTATACACTATTATTCAGTATGATACTATTACCTGCTAATGTAATTCTATAATAACATTTTATTAAATATTTGATCTTGCTAGAAATTATAACTTGGAATTGACCTAAATTAATCAAATTCTAAAGAATACTAAATTACTACATAAATAAAATACATATAACTATAAGGGCAAGTTTACATATGTGTAACTTAGGGTTACATATGTAACTTTTGTTAAATGGTAAGATTTAATTAATTAATTAAGTCTTATAATAAAATAGAATATATATATATAATAATATATATATGCATGGATATTACAAATTATATAGATATATATATATATATATATATATATATATATATATATATATATATTATATATATATATATATTATAAATAATATATATATATATATATTATTTACTATTTTAATCATTTAAGTGATATATATCTAATAAACTAATAAATATTAATAGTAATTCTTAAATCTAACAAATAATTAATCAACTTATTCTAACTCTAAATATCAAAAAAAAAAAATCATTCATACCTATCCCTACTAAAATATATGACTTTATTAATGAAAATATTAAAAAATCTATCTTAATTGAAACCTAAAACCTTAAATTTTTCACTATAAATAGGGGTATAATTCTCATTATTTTCACACCAAATCTAAATATATAGCTCTGTAGCAACAAATCTTACCATAGAAACTCTCTTGAGCATCCAAGAAGCTTCCTCATCAAGTAAGTTATAGTGTTCTTAGTGTTCATACCTTCTCCTCAATTTAGTTCTATCAAAATTCAATATAACTAGCTTAGATCTATGATTAAATAATATATTTTTGTAGTAATCATAGATCTAATATAGATGAAAACATCAAATAAAATTGAAATCATCAAAACTTTACTTAAACACATCAAACTTAAATTTTCGGATTTTGACAGATTCAAAAGGCCAACTTCGGATAGTCATATCCCCCTCATACCAAAATCTTTTTCGATGATTCTTTTTTTAAAAATAAAATTCGGAGTTTTATCTTTCCAATCATATAAAGACGTCTTCTAACTCATTGATTTGATCCCTCAAACAGCTCGCGCAAGTTTAGTGCGTGAATCTGTCTAAAGCTATCAAAACCCTAAATTTTGCAACATTCTAATAATTTCATGAATATAATGTAATGAAACGATTTTTTTTATAAGATAATTTTTTAAATAATAAAAATCCAAACTTTAATGATTATTATGATTATCTATCAACTTGAATCATGTTTCTAGTAAAATTCTTCATGTTTTCAATTATAAACCTATACTATACAAATCGCCTATTCCAATCCTTGCTAAACTTATATTTAAACTTGTTCGCTATACTTTATAAAAATACCAAACACACCTTTGACTTGGTCTAGTATACATCTAGAATCGTTTCACCCGTTACGTAGTTATATGGCAAACAAAAGGTTCTGGCTAAGGAAAGACGGGGTACTTAAGTGGTGAAAATCCACCAACTCTTCCTGGGAATCCTTTTGCTGGATATGCTACTCTGGGATGACACATATCTAGTATACGAAAACCATTCTTGAAATTTTACAATAACAACCCGTCAACTATTCATAAGTACAATAAACTAACTAAATAAACTTACTTAGGGTAATCCCACTCCAAGTTACTATAAGTTGCAAGATCACTGTAAGGCCCCTTCCCGGAGACCTCACAATGGTCATCATAGCACAATATATATAAACATTCATTGTTCATAAACCAGTGCAGCGGAATTAATAACAGAAGCCATTCACTTTATTAATAAATACTGTTGCTAAACAATACATCTTTAATTGTTAATAGTTACAAAAAGATTATTAAGATGCATTACGAAACAACAATATCATTAAAGATGAATGGATGCCAATCTTGCCCTGCCGAGTGGCTTCCCCCGCGTGCCACCCTCAGCAATAATTACTGCCAACTGAAAATGCATAAAAGTCAGCGTCGCTGAGTGAGTTCTAGTTTTAAAATGTTTAAAAACCTCGTAGGATTATATATGAAAATATCCTTTTCAATAAAATACTTCCTTTACTTTCACACGTGAGCATTCATTATACATACTCATAGGTTATAGACTTAATTATCCTTCATTAACTCACGTATTCATTCATTATCTTTTCACTATAATCTGGATTCTGTCTCATGCAATACCGCCTCATGTGAAGAAAGTACTCGGGTACGCGACAAGGACCCCGTCTCTTTTTTGCAACACCCCCGCTCATGTCCGAAGACCGTCACAACACCGGGGTGAGCATCACGACATGTTTTCGGGTCAATCTCATGGATTAAACCCCTTACGAGTCTGTTGTGACACATAGTCACTCACCTCAATATTGGCGTACAAGTCTGTTGTGACAACACAGTCCTCACCTCAACCTTGCTTGCAGACTTTCATTCTGTCATTAAGTTCACTTTTCATTATCGTATCTTCCACTTCGTTACATAATACTTTACGCATACGAATATAAAAACACCACGTAAAGCCACATTATACATAGTATAAAGCATCAACAACAGCCCACAACAGACATGAACCAGCAAAACATTCATGAACTTACCCGCTGCATTCTACTTCCCAAGCTTCAGGAAAAATCCTAAGTCCTTTGACAAATGCGGATGAACAGTAACTAATGCGGATGAACAACTAATGCGGATGAACAATAACTAATGCGGATGAACAACTAATGCGGATGAAAGTCCAGATTATCCAAGTGTCCAACTAAATGCGTGGTAGAACAAATGCGAATGACTGAAACAAATGCGCATGAACACTGTAACAAATGCGCATGAACAAAAGAAATGCGGAAGAACACTTGTCGCATAAGCAACTACAAATGAGGATGAACAAACAAATGCGCATGAGCAAGTACTTAAATGCGGATGAACAAACACAAATGCGCATGAGCAAAATACTTAAGTGTATATTCAGCTCTTAAATACGGATGAACTAACCGACCTGCAAACGCACTTATGCAATTATTCAGTCCCCAATCCTCGATCAAACATATCCTTATCATGGATCTAACATGCTTAACATCTAGAGCAGGCATAAAACCACGAAAACACCGACAATCCTAACCAAGCATGCTTATCCATCAGTTCGAAGCTTATACCCAACATCAAAAGCATCAATAGCACATAAACCACCATAAAGCACAACACAAACACCCATAAACATACGGTAAAGCATAAAACAGCTGTAAAACCTTTTAAACATGCATTTTCATTCCTAAAGAAGTCTAAACACATAAAACCGGGGTCTAGAACTCACCTAGTGCAGCAAACAAGCAAAACTCCTCCAAACTTGTGTGCATAAGAGTTCAAACGCCTAAAACAAGCAAAAACAAACAGCAAAACACATATAAATCGGTTTCATGGTCAAAACCCAACATAAACCGAGCCAATTAACAAGGAATACATACCAAGATCAAAAACAGCCTCTTTCTCTCTCTAGAACCGAGAGAACTCGGTTTTTTCTTCTTCTTTGTTTCAGTTGAACAACAGCAACAGCAGGAGTGATATGGGCGGCCATGCCCATATAAAGTGAACTTTCGACTTTTGTGTACTTTTACACAAAACACCCCTCATCTTTGGCTTCTCTTTTTTTTGCTTTCTTGATACTTTTCTTTTCTTTTATTTTGACAAGATTTCGGGTGTTTACAAGTCTACCCCCTTTAAAGAGGTTTCTCCTTGAAACTTGTCACTCTTCGAATAACTATGGGTAATGCTGTCTCATTATTCCTCCATCTCCATGTAGACTCGGAACCCTTCCGGTGTTTCCACTGCACACGTATGAGTGGAACCACTTTATTTCTCAATCTCTTCTCCTTCCGTCTTTGATGGCCACTGGTTGCTCCACATAATTGAGCCTTTCATCCACTTCGATATCCTCCAGTGGCACAATCATATCTTCACGGCCAAGCATTTTCTCAGATGAGATACATGGAACGTCGGGTGAATTCCACTTAACTCATCAGGCAATTCTAGTCGATAGGCCACCTCCCCTACTCGTTCAACGATTCAGAAAGGCCCTATATCTCGGACTCAGCTTGCCCCTCTTCCGGAACCGGATGATCCCCTTCCAGGGCGAGAACTTTAACACGACTTTATCACCCACGTTGAACTCGATCGGTCTACGCCTCTTATCGGCATACGACCTTTGTCTATCCTTGGCTGCCTTCATAAAGGCTTTGATCTTTTCTAGCTTCTCAGTATAGCCTCGGTTACCTCCACAACTTCCCACTCTTTTTGCCCCATGTCTCCCCAACACACGGGCGTTCTACATCTCCTACCATATAGCATCTCGTAAGGTGGCATGCCAATGCTGGCATGATATCTGTTGTTGTATGAGAACTCTGCCAATGGTAGATGATCATCCCAACTTCTTCCAAAGTCGATCACACATGCTCGGAGCATGTCCTTGAGCATTTGAATTGTCCTCTCAGACTGACCATCTGTTTGAGGATGATAAGCCTTACTGATGTGTAGCCTCGCCCCATCGCATCATGAAATCTCTTCCAAAACTTTGATGTGAACGAGTATCACGGACTGACACGATAGACACTGGCATACCATGACGAGCTACAATCTCTTTGATGAAGAGCTCCACCAACCTCTCGGATGAATACGTCTCGCGATCGTTAGGAAGTGAGCACTCTTTGTCAAACGATCAACTATTACCCAAATTGCAGCATACCCCCCTTGCCGTACTGGTAACTTCATGATGAAATCCATGGTGATGTGCCTCCACTTCCACTAGGGTACATCCAACGGTTAGATCTTCTCGTAGGTATGGCTTTGATGCTCTGCCTTCACTTGTAAGCAAGTAAGGCACTTACTCACATACTCCACTACATCGCACTCATAGCCGGCCACCATAGTCTTTCTTCATATCTTGATACATCTTAGTGGCACCGGATGAATGAAGTATCGAGTCTTATGAGCTTCGTCCATAATTCGTCCCCCGTAGATCACCGTAGCGGGGAATCCACATCCGCCCAAAGCGGGATTCTAACCTCCATGGGTATTTTCTCCCAACTCCGTGACTAGACCTCTCATCCTTTCAGAGTTAAGGCAATCTTCCTTCAATACCACCTCATCTTAAATTCTTTGACCTGTGTCATCACGTCAGAGGTCATCACCAATTGATAAGCCTTCACCCGGATTGGCTCGGGTCTCTTTTAAGCTGAGGGCATCAGCCACTACATTGGCTTTACCCGGATTTTAATGGATTTCATAATCATAATCCTTAATCAGCTCTAACCACCTCCTTTGCCTCATGTGAGATCTTCTACTCAAAGAAATACTTTAGGCTCTTATGGTCCGTGAAGATTGTGCATTTCACCCCGTACAGGTAATGCTGCCAAATCTTTAATGCAAGACAACACCGCGAGCTCCAAATCATACGTGGGGTAATTGACCTCGTGAGTTTTCAACTGTCGAGACGCGTAGGCTATTACTCTCCCACGTTGCATTAACACACAACCCAGTCCCGAATAGGAGGCATCTGAATACACCATTAAGTCTTCACTCCCTTCGGTAATGTCAAAACAGGAGCTTGAGTTAATCTTGCCTTTAACTCCTCAAAGGCATCCTCCTGTTCTCATCCCCACACAAACTTCACCTCCTTGCGAGTCAATTTAGTCAAGGTGAGGCTATCTTGCAAAAGTCTTGAGTGAAACCTCCTATAGTAGCCTGCCAATCCAAGAAAACTTCGAATCTCGGTGGCGTCTTCCAAAAAGCACACTTAGAGAATTTCGCATAAAGCTTCTCCCTGCGAAGCTCTCCATTACTTCACGTATGTGGCCGGCATGTTCTTCTTGATCTTTGAATAAATCAGGATATCATCAATAAACACAATCACTGATTTATCAAACATCGGCTGACACACTCGATTCATCAAATCCATAAAGCCAGCCGGCGCGTTAGTCAGACCGAAAGACATAACGAGGAACTCGTGGTTTCCATAACGCGTGTGAAAGCGGTCTTAGGAATGTCTTACTCCTTAACCTTCAACTGATGGTAACCAGATCGGAGATCTATTCGTGAGAACCAACTAGCACCTTGGAGTGGTCAAACAAGTCATCTATTCTTGGTAAGGGATATCGATTCTTCACTGTTAACTTTTTAGCTCCCGGTAGTCTATGCACATCCTTATGCTACCGTCTTTCTTCTTAACAATCAAGACTGGAGCACCCCAAGGAGAGATACTCGGTCGAATGAAACCCTAGTCCAATAACTCCTGCAATTGAACCATCAGCTCCTTCATCTCAGTTGGAGCAAATCGATACGGTGCCTTGGCAACGGGTGAGCAACCGGTATCAATCAATCTGAAACTCGATCTCATGGTCTGGTGGCACGCCTGGTAAATCTTCTGGGAACACGTCTGGAAAATCACACACAACTGGTACGTCGGAACAGTGTGGTACTGACGCGTCTACATCCTTCACATAAGCTAGGTAGGCACTACATCCGCGTTTCATGCACTTCTCGGCCACCACCATCGAAATCACCTTCAGAACTATAGTAACTCGGTCACCGTAAACCGTTACCAAACTTCCATCAGGCGCTGTCAGTCGAATCATCTTTTTGAGACACACGATGTTTGCCTCATAGGCTGTCAACCAATCCATCCCCAGAACTACATCAATCTGCCTAGGGACATCACAATAGTTAGCAGAGAACCTATGGCTTCTAACTCTATGCCACAATCCTCAATCATATCAGAAATCTGGTAGACTTACCAATAGCTGTTTCTACATC
>JACCIY010001304.1:0-36877 GCA_025506505.1 Flaveria sonorensis | reverse complement strand
CCCTTCTTTCTAAGACAGTCACCTAAGATTCTAGGTGGACTTATCTTTGAGACTAAATACGTGCATGTTTGAGTTAGTTTTTGCACCTTTTGTTTTAGACTCCCATATCTTCATCAGAAGAATCAGGGGGGATGAGAGAATTAGACCAGATCCTCCTCCTCATCACCAGTATATTGGTTCTTGGCTGCTGGCTTTCCCCTTTCGTATGACAGCTTCAAAAAGATGTCAAAAGGCCAGGTTTCCATGGTTTAGGTCTTAAAGATGTAATCACTTGCTGAAGTAAGAGCCTCTTCCATATGGATCTCCTGAATAGGTTCAGAAAGATCCCCTTAGATGATTGGTGAATGATGTGGGATAGACCTGGGTGAGCAGGATACTCATCTTTCCTTGAGTAGGTGTGGAGAAGAGAGACTCATGGTACTTGCTGTATGCCATGTCTTCATCATCATAGATGTCAAGGCTGGGAGTTGGTTGGTTTAGATCCAGCGGCTAGGGATGGTACTGTCCCTGAAAGGTTGTTCACTAGAGTGTTGAGACTCTGAGTGAAGGCTAAGATTGTTTGGGGTTTGAGCTCATCAGGCTGAGCATGAGGAACCTCAACACTGATCATATGAGAGATGGGAGTGGTTTTCTTCTTAGGGGAAGTGGGAGCTCGAGTGTCCACTTCCTCCTTTAAGGTTGGTGATATGGGGCCTGCACAAGATGAATAGCATATGCAGGGGTTCGTTTGGTTTTTCTCTGGTAGGTGATGGTTATTATGGGTTGTATGTGTGGTTGAGAGATAAAAGGTGTGGGTTCAACACTAGCTGGTGCTGCTGGGTAGCCACCTTGAGCAATGAGCTCAAACATTTTAGGGCAGGGCTGTTTCTACCCCAGAGAAACCAACAGTTGGCTTCCTTATTATTTTGAAGATGTCGGGTTTATTTGTCCCAATTTAAGAATATTACCTATTCCCCTCAACTGTGGGCCCAGTTCACAGTTGAGAATATGCTGGACATATCTAGAGAACATATAATACTCTAGGGAGTCTAAGTTAGCAAGTAAGTTGGTATATACAAATTTTGAATACCAGAACTTGACCCCCTAAACCATTCCATGGACTTTAAAGGAGAGATCTTCTGGAATCTGATCCCATCCTCCATGCTTCTTTGACAAGCTGTGTATGACAACATGGAGGAGATACTTCCATTAGGATGAGACCTTCCCCTTCCTGAAGATTTTGACTGAGAAGCCACCCTCATAGCCCATCTGCGCGAAGGAGTGGTTGACTGTAGCTTCGGGGAAGGACAAGTCACCTTTTACATCATCTAGCTGAAGATGTGTGTTTATGGTGGCCGGAGTGATGAAGATTGTCCTCCCCTGCACTGTGGCAGAGAGTGCCTTCTCCCCGTCCATGGTGACCTCTTTGCAGGTTCGCCAGAACTCCAACAAATGATCCTCATAGAGAGGAGGATCAATGGTGAGGGAGGTGAAGTAGTTGGTTAAAGAAAGGTAACGACAAACCTCTGAGAAACCTGGATCTTTCTTAGTGTCTAACAGAGTAATTTGATTATGTTGCCTATGAAGATGCATGAAAAAATCATGTTGATTTCTACGGTCAAGGTTGGCCATTTGAAGTAGCTTTTCGGTGAAGGAAGATAAGAACGATGGTGGTTTGTGGGTGAAATTAGGTTAGAGAACCATATAGATGAAGAGGAGAGTGAGAAGAGGGGGATTTGTTAAGAATAGATCTGAAATGGATTTGAGACAAAGTTAATGCAAAAGGATAAACTTTGAAATCCAAAAGTAGGCCCCACCTCTGAAAAAGTGCCCAAAAAGGTAGTTATTTTAGAAATTGAAAATCTTCCGAAGGTAATTTAGCTTCGGAAGTTTTAAGAAAAAGCTTCCGAAGTCAATTTGGCTTCGGAAGATATTCTTAAAAGTTGTGAAAATTTGGCTTCAGAAGAAAAATACTTAGAGAATTTTTTTCTTCCGACATATATTTGGTTTCGGAAGATATTAAGAATTGGGAGTTTTATTCTAAACAGAATAAATCTTCCGAGACTTAATTGCTTTCAGAAGATATTTGTCCCTCAAATACATATAAGTACTAAGAAGCACATTTAAGCTTCGGAAGATATTCTCAGAATTTCTTCTGAAGTTAAATTTCTTATAAGTAGTTAATTGATTTGAAGACATAAATTACTTTGGAAGTCAACTTGAAATCTTCCAAAGGAAAATATGTTTCAAAAAATTTCAAAAATCTAAGAAATATCATAAATATTTTTCTTCCAAAATAAACTGGGCTTATGAAGGTGATAAAATAGACAACTTAGGACACAGAGGTTTTAGAAATAAAGTTGATTTAATTTTTATGAAAATCTACTCAAAGTTAATCATCCCAATAGCTGATACAAGATATTGAATCTCTGTTCATCAAAAGCTTTAGTGAATAGATCAGCATATTGTTCACTTGTGTTAACTTTGACTAATTTGATTAATCCCTTCTCATAATTATCACTTATCAATGATACCTGATGTTGATGTGTTTGGTCCTTGAGTGCTGCACATGATTCTAGAGATAGCACTGTTGTTGTCTATATGGATGGGAGTCTCTTTGAAGTTAAATCCATCGTCCAGCATCTGATTTTGAATCCAAAGCACTGGAGCATAGCAACTTGCAGCAGCAATGTATTCAGCCTCAACAGTTGATGTAAAGACACAGGATTGTTTCTTGCATTACCATGAGACAATCCTTCCACCAAGGAATTAACATCCCCTAGATGTAGGCTTTGCAGTCATGTTGTAACCACCATAGTCACTATCTGTATAAGCATACAGATTGAAGTCAGAACTCTTTGGATACCAAAGGCCATGCCTGGGAGCACCTTTGAGATATCTAAGAATCCTCTTGACAGCAACTAGGTGTGACATCTTGGGGTTGGCTTGATATCTTGCGTAGATGCATGTGGCAAACATGATATCAGTCCTACTGGCTGTTAGGTACATAAGAGACCCAATCATAGCCCTATAAAGATGTCCATCCACACACTCCCCCTCAAGATCAGGTCCTAGGGAGTGGTTTCTGGCTATGGGTGTCTTAGCAACCTTAAATTCAGTCATGTTGAATCTTGTAAGTATGTCTTGTACATACTTTGACTAACTTATGAAGATGCCATTGTCAACTTGCTTCACTTGAATTCCAAGAAAGAAATTTAGTTCCCCCATGGCACTCATTTCAAATCTGTTCTTCATCAGCCTCTCAAAGTCTTTACAGAGCTTTGGATTAGTTGACTTGAAGATAATTGTAAGATCATCTGAAGATTATGAGGCTGATGCAACCAACAACCCAGAACAACCAAGTCTTCCATGCATGCACTAGGGAACAAAGATGAACTAGCTTTGGAAGTCTTACACTCTCAAATATGTCTAAGTGTAAGATCTTCCGAAGCTAACAATTCAGAAGGAGTTACTTTGGAAGTTTCACACTCAAACAGAAAAATATTCTAAGTGTGAAATCTTTCGAAGGCAAAGACCAGCATCTTCTGAAGCCAAAGATGAAATCTTTCGAAGCTTCAGTGACAAATTCTTCTGAATCTATGAAGATTGATTTCTTCAGAGGACAGAGAAAATATGCTTTCTCTGAATCAACTTTGATAAAGCTGACACACTCTCAACTGCCTGCTCTGGTGGTTCACCTACTTTACATAAGTTGGTGAAACTTCCATGCTTTATCAAAAAGTAGGAATGGTCTTTGTCTATAACCTACCTTACTTGTTCCTGTAGACTTTTTGCATTAGGAAAAGTTAGTGAGCTATGGCATGTCATAGTCATTTGTCAAAAGGCAATCTGCCTTTTTACTGTAGATTGATCTTGTTGTCTAGATTAGTCAATCTCAACTGTCTTTACATGTAAGTGATGGTTGTAAGTTGTAGTATAAAAGTGTCTCAGGTCCTTGTAATTTCTTTATGCTTTGTAACACTTGTAAAAGAACTTGAGATCAATATACAACATCCTTGAAAACCAATCTTGTGTTGTTCTTAGTTCTGTATCTTTAAATTACTTGTGTTCTTAGTATCATCTATCTCTAGTTACCAGTTCCCTATTTGAATTGTTATGTGATCTAAGATCTCTCCTTAGTGTGAAACTAAGTGTTAAGTACCCTTACCCAGTCCTGCAATTGGTATCAGAGCATTCCAGGCTCTTGATTGTAAGATCTCACCATCTTTAATCCTCTTAGCTTCACATATCACTTAGCTCTTCAAATGGCAGCTATCTCTAAGGCTGATATGGAAACTGGAACTATGACAAAGTTCCCACTGATCACTCCTGAGGATTTTGACACTTGGTGCCAAAGAATGGAAGGCTTCATCAAGAAGTGCTCTTCCAAACTCCATCTACAGAGGTTTCAAGAAGTGCAAGACCGCTAAACAGGTATGGGATACACTAAAACTGATGTATGAGGGGTCCAATGAAGCCAAGGAAAACAAGAAGGACCACCAGAAGTAGCAGTTTGTAAGATTCACCTTCAAGACAGGTGAAACCATGACTCCATAATACTTTGGGTATGTTGAGATTATCGATACTCTGGCTGATGTTGGAATAACTATTAAGAATAGGGATATTGTTAGGAAGTTCATGTCCTCTCTTCCCAGACAATGGACACACTACTGTATGGTCATTAAGAGGACTAAAAACCTCAAGACCCTTATTCTCACTGAGTTGTATAGGATACTCCGTGGATACCAGATGGAGATGGACATGCAAAATTCATCTGGTAACTCCAATACTCACCAGAGTTCAGCCCTTCATATGGGTGAATGGGATAATTGAGAACCACAACATCATCTTATTTGCTACCCTGAAACTTCATAAAAGGGTCCTTTCATAACCTTCCCAGAGATACCCAGAGAGAGATACATCCAAGGAAGTCCCTTCCAAGAGACAAGTTCCTCTCAAGCATTTATCTCTACTGATGAAAGTTTAGGAAACTTTCTCTTCACTCTTGAAGACCTGGAATGTATCCATCCAGATGATCTGAAATATATGGAGATAGTCTAGCAGATGGCTTTTCTCACTCACAGAGCCCAGAAGTTTTACAAGAGGACTGGGAGAAGGTTTCCTAGCAATGCAGCAAGTGGCAAGTTTTGGCTGGACAAAATCAAAGTAAAGTGTTACAACTGTAACCAGATAGGACACTTTGACAGAGAATGCAAGGTACCTAAGTCAAATGGTGGCCAAGCATCATGCAGGTCAAACTACACTGAAGGAGTTCACCAGAATAAGAAGTCAAGACAGCAAGTTGTTGTTGCTGTTAAAGAAGGAGGCTTTGACTGGAGCTTCCAAGTTGAAGATGCTTCTCCAAATCAAGCACTCATGGCTAACCATGATGAAGCCAAGGTATTAGAACATCTTTGTTCTCCTGAATGTATTGCTAAAGTAAACAGATACAGGTCCTACAACTTAGAAATGAGATCTCATATTGAGTCTTTAAACATTTTAAAAGCTGATTTTAAGAGTGCTGAAAATGTTTATAAGCTTAAAATAGAAGATCTAGAGAAAACAATTTCAACTCTTAAACATAAGCAAACAAACTACAAGACTCAAATAAAAGATCTTGTTACTAAGTTGACTGAATGCCAGGCTGAGCTTGTGATCAGCAAAGCCAGGGAAGAAAAATGTGTTCTTGAAGAAAAGACCTTCAAGAATATAATATCCTCATCTCTGCATGCAAAAGTTTGTTATCATAATAAGCAAGGACTGGGATATTGTGAGATAGCTCCTCCACACACTCTATTATCTGTAAGATCTCCAAGGTGTGGAACTGGTGAAGATGAGCTTCCCCTCATAGACCCTAGTGTTGAAGAGGATGAAGAGGAGATGATGAGGGATGATTCTGAAATGAGTGAAAATAGTCAATCCAAAAAGGGTCACCATGCTCTTAAGGAGAGTAAGAAGGCTGGTATGACAAAGATAAAGAGGAAGAACGTGATCAGAAGAGAAAAGAAAAGATCAAAAAAGGCTCAATAGATCAAGACCACTTTCGACCCTAAGCAGAAACAAGTGTTCATCTCTGCAAGGTTTGAAGTGGTAAAGGCTGAGGAATCAACTACAAACTCTAGTACCAGGAGTTTTAATATAGTTCCAACTCATTCTAGCAAAGAGAAGGCTGATTTGCTGTGTACCACTGCTACACAGTCTGAACCATCCTCCTCCAAGAGCAATTCTCTCCCTAAGAAAATTGTTGCATCATCTGTGAAGAAGAAGCTGGAGAAAGAAAGTGCTCAAGTTCAGTCTTGCTCTCAGAAGAATACTCTGAGAAGGAAGAAAATGGACTACATCATGTGTGGCAGTACTTCTCATCTGGCTAAGAATTGCTTCTACAATCCTAAAAGTACTATCCACAAGGTTAAAGAAATGGCTTCTGGGAAGAAGAAGGTAAAGAAAGCTTCAGAAGGAAAATCTGTTTCCTTCGGAAGCTCCAAAATGAAGAAGAAGGCAAAAGAAAAATTGCTTTCAAAAGAAAATTTGGTCTCGGAAGAAAGGAATGCTTCCGAAGTACTAAAGCTTGCTACAGTGAAAGCAAGATCTTCCGAAGGACCAGTTTCCAAATCTTCCAAAGCTGCAAAAGCTTTCGAAGCTTTGAAGGTCAAGACAAATTTTCCAAAGGTGGTGTGGAAGATTAAGGAAGACCGTGTGACTGAAGATTCTTTATCAGCAATAACAAATGATCCTCAAAGCCTGAACATTGGATCACTTACTGTTTCAATGCCTTCAACTAATTTTAACAAGCCCAAGACCAATGAGGCTTGGGTTTCCAAATGTAACTAAATCATCTCCTTTTGTGCACTGACAGCCAAAGGCGAACAGAAATGTGTGGATCATTGATAGTGGCTGCTCCAGGCACATGACAGGCAATGAGTCCTTACTTCAAAACTTTGAAAGATTTGTTGGAGGACCAGTTGCTTTTGGAGGAGATACAGGAGGTTACATTACTGACAGGGGCAAGGTTACAAATGGTAAGCTCAGCATTGAGAAGGTAAACTTTGTCAAGGAGCTTGGATACAATCTTTTGAGTGTGTCCCAATTTTGTGACCAAAAACATCACATGCTCTTTACTGAGCATGAGTGCATTGTTTTCAAGCCCGAGGTTGATATTCCTCAAGAGCATATTCTGCTCAGAGCCCCCAGGAGAGAGAACATGTAGAAGATGGATCTGCAGGAAACATCTCCCTCTGGAGAAGTTTCTTGCTTTCTGTCTAAAGCAAATAGTGATGAGTCTTTCCTTTGGCATAAAAGAATGTGCCATGTAAACTTTAAAAACATGAATAAATTGATTAAGAATGATTTTGTAACTGGAATGCCAAAGAAAGAGTTTACAAGTAATGACCACTGTGTTGCATGCCTGAAAGAAAAGCAACACAAAGTTTCTCACAAGCCAAAGGAAATAAACTCTATCACTACTCCCTTACACTTGTTACATATGGATCTGTTTGGCCCCACCAGTGTAATGAGTCTAGGAAGGACCACTTACTGTTTAGTGATCACAGATGATTTCACAAGATTCATGTGGGTGTTTTTCCTTAGAACTAAGGATGAAACCCCTGAAATCTTAAAGAACTTCATTCTAAAAATTGAGAATCAATCTGATCACAAGGTCAAGACAATAAGATGTGTTCAAGGAACTGAAATTAAAAACTAAATCCTTGATACATTTTGTGATGAAAATGGTATTTCAAGACAATATGGTGCTCCCAGGACTCCTCAGCAAAATGGTGTTGCTGAGAGGAGAAACAGGACACTTATTGAAGTTGCTAGAACCATGTTGTCTGACTCTAAACTGCCTATCACCTTCTAGGCAGAGGCTGTCAACACAACTTGCTATGTGTAGAATAGAGTTTTAGTGGTTACTACACATGGTAAGACTCCTTATGAACTGTGGCACAAAAGGAGACCATTCATTGGATTTCTCAGAACATTTGGATGTCCTTGCACCATCTTGAATAACAAAGATCAAATTGCCAAGTTTGCTGAGAAATCAGATAATGGACACTTTGTTGGATACTATTCTCAAGCTAAGGCTTATAGAGTATACAGTCTTAGAACTAGAATCACTGAGGAGTCAGCCAATGTGACTTTTAATGAACACAAACCCGATGTGAAAGGTTCTGGTCCGGATTGGCTGTTTGATCTTGATTTAGTTACCAACTGTTTTAACAAGTCTTGTAAGAATGTTTCAGGATCTACAGATAACAGATCAACAGAAGATCTTGATCCAAGATTTGAGCTGCGAAGACCTACCAAGAAGACTACTTCAGCTCTAGTGGTGACTAACCCTGTAATTGATTTGTCATAGTATAGGGACATATTTTGTACATATATGTTTCTTTATTTCTTGATAGTATAAATAGAATATTTTATGTATTGTGCAGAGAGTGAGAGATATCTTAGAAATCTAAGACATCTAAGAAGACATCTTAGAGAGAAAAACAGGTAGAACAGAACGAACTGTAACCCTTACACATTGTATCCTGTGCATTTGCTATCAATGAAATCTATGAATTTTTTGATGTAATTGCATGTGTTTGATTACTTTGTGTTTGATCATTGCATTACAATATCATCACAGATTCGATCCTTTTGAACAGATCACATACTATCAACCGAGTTTTATGTATTTTTTGAAAATTTATTTTTATTTTTTGTAAGTTTATTATCTCCTTTAATTTTGTACAAATTATTTTTATTTTTACTTTGTGTTTGATCATTGCATTACAATATCATCACAGATTCGATCCTTTTGAACAGATCACATACTATCAACCGAGTTTTATGTATTTTTTGAAAATTTTATTTTTATTTTTTGTAAGTTTATTATCTCCTTTAATTTTGTACAAATTATTTTTATTTTGAATTGATGTGATGTTGATTTCTTTAGTATAGATTGATTTAATAATTCACACAAAAATATAAGTTGCAAGTGTTTATTACGTATTTCAATTATTTTTTAAAATTCGATCCAGTCATATAAATAATCCGTTTAATTCTTTCTTAAATTATGATCCCATTACAACAATCATACTATCAACCGAGTTTTATGTATTTTTGGAAATTTTTTTTTTATTTTTTTCAAGTTTAATTTTATATCAATCCAAAGTTGGTTTTAATTGAATTGTTTAATATAATATTAATTAATATTATTATTTATAGTTAGAATATACCGTTAATAATTACCAAAAAAACTTCTATTTATTTTCGGTAATCATAAATTTTTTGGAAATGAATTTTTTAGTTATTTGCTGGAATAATTATTATTTTTAAAAAATATACCAGCCTTATATACATTGAATACTTTCCTATGTTATCAATATATAATACTAAAAGTGTAACTTAAGGAGACACTTGGCATATTTCTAGTCCCCCTAAGTTTATTTTTCCCGCCTCGCACTCCTCTTAAATAACTACGTAAATTAAGAAATATTAAATAATTTTATTCATATTTAGATTAAATTTTTTAATAAATTAATAAAGATATTTTTTAATAATATTATTTCTACAAACAATTTTCATAAAATAAGATTTTTTTCTAAAACACCTACCTTTTTTTAAAATATAAAATATTTTAAAATTGGTTTTTTTAAAAAGTACATTTTTTTATAAACTAAAAATAATTAAAATTAGGAGTTATAAAAAAAATTTCAAAATGATATTTTTAATACGGTTTGTTTTGAAAAAAAATATTTAATTTTATTTGGATAAAAAGTTTAAAAATAAAAGTTTAAAAGTTAATATCATTATTTTATTACTTATAGTTATTACTTATACGTAATTTTAATCATATTTTATTTAGAATATTATTTTATACATCATAAATTTTTATTATATTTAATATTTATGTTTTCAACCTGTATAACTAACGGGTTTACTATAGTTAGTATTAAATAAATAATAATCAACAAGTAATCTGAGATATTATGAATATTCATAGCCCGGTCCAACCCGATTCAATACTATATCCTTATATCTAATTACATAGAATAATTTAAAATTGATCTAATTATTGCACATAACTTTTCAATATATTATTTAAAATTTTAATTTCTTCATACTATATTTTTACACCCACTCAATATTTAGCTCATGAGTTGACCTGTCAAAAGGATTCCTTTTAAGTATAAAAGAAAATAGTTTCCTTTGACTGTATATTTCGCTATGACAATAAACCAAAGTTAAAGTCAATCTTTGTCAAGAGTCGGTTTGTACTTAAAAGAGTACTTTTACGCATGGTTAGCTTTATTTCGTCTTGTCACAAGTTAAGAATAAAGATGGATTGAAACTCTTAGCTTTAGATAATGAGAGCAAACCTACTAATGTTACTACAAATATAGTTTACAAGGATATTTTTGCTTGTTTGTCACCTTATAATCAAAAGTTGTTATTTCTTATTTAATATATAACACAGTTTGTTTTATTTGTGTTTTTATGTTAATAAATAACTCTCCAACTTCCATGTAATACGCGGGTAACTAAAACTAGTAGTGTCTGAAATAGATAAAATAGTTTCTTCAAATTGTTCCGTAATCTCCTGCCAACAATCAGATATCACCCCCGTCTTCACTGCCACTTCTTCTTCAGCCACCCAAACCAGCCCGAATTCTTCTTCTTCTGCTCCTGCTCCAAGCGTTGAACACCATGAGACGCCATCATTGCCTGGAATTGGGCGAACTGTGAGGTCCGTGTAGCGTGCTGAAAGGTGACCTCGTGACGTTGAATAGTCCTAAGTATGTCTCCTAGTGTAGGGTCGGAAGGACCAAAATCACTAACCCGACGGCTAGACTGGTAGTAGGGATCCCCAGCAAGGACACTCGGGTCGTCATACATACTCTGCCTAAGCGGCATCCAATACTCGTCGTGTGGGCGACATCCGGGCAGGTCAATCACCGTAGGTGCTGGTGCTGGAACCATCGTAGGAGGAGGTGGAGGGGGCCGCATCCTAAAGGAAATGGATGCTCCTAGCCTAGTGCTCTTACGTGGTCGTGTAATGACACGCGCGCCCCTATGCCCAATAGGCGGGACAGGTGAGAGGGTAGGTGCAGTGACGTGTGGCGAGTAGGAGCGTGTTCTACTTCTATTCTGGGATGATGGTGAAGAGTCCTTCAAGGGTTCAGTGTCATCAGATGTCACCAAAATCCATCCGGGATGTCTGCATTTTGTTGGTACTTCTCATACTGTGATGGAGGCGTTGTCCTCCTAAGCCTTCCAACTGGGGCAGTCTCGTTAGCTGGGTATGCAGTGTTTTTTGATTGTCTGCCATAGTTCTTGAAATCCTATAAGATTATCATGAGTAATTTGGTTTCTCATAACTCATGATAATAATAATGATAGCAAATGACAATAATAATAATAATAGCAGTGATGGCAGTAGTATCCATTATCAGTATCAGCACATGGTTACAAAGGCATGAAAGTTAGTTTATAAGGTTTAGACTACACGAAAAATATTTCCCAAATCATTTACCACATTAAAGAAACATTTAAACATCACTTGGGGGGGGGGGTTCATGCCAGAATTCGCGCGTCCGGTAAATTCATGATTACATTGATCAAGTGTAATCATCAATTTAGCCAACCCGCTTACTCCAACACATTCCAAAACAAGGAAAATCCTAAGGTATCAGGGTTGTAGTCTTGGGTCTACTAAGGTATCCTTGACTTCTCTACAACCTTTGGCTCTGATACCAATCTGTCACACACCGGGCCCAAGGAGGGTAGGACATCACAGACAGGCAATATACATGGCAGCGAAAACTAACCATCACAAGAGCACATAGGGAGATAAATCACATGACATTACATTAAATAACTTAACCGGGCAGTAAAAGTCTAGCCTATAACATAAGGCAAAAGCCGGATACAAAATATTTAAAACTTCAACAGACAGTGAAATCAAATTGTCCAAAAATGCTTCAAAACAAGTAATGTCATAGGTGGTAACAACTCTAGGTCGTCCATACGTTTTCCTTCAACATAACCAAGCTTCCATCAATTATCACCTGAAACATGCTCACAAGATTTTTGTGTCAACTATAAAGTTAGTGAATTCTAGTGCTTAAAGTTTATAAACAAAAGGGCTCTTTAGAATCCATAAGTAAATTATTAAAAACATAAGTATCATTATTGTGGGGTCAAAATCAACCCTGCACTCAGTCCCAGCTAGCCTCTTCTAAACTTGTGTTAATGCTGGTTAACCCATATGGAGAACTGAGCCTCAAACAGTACACTATACCTGATGGATGGTTCACCATAGTATCATAGAATACCTGTCGCATGATACAAACAACCTTGCAAAATCTCAGTGTGGTACCCTTCCTATTAAGTCATCGGGTCATGACAGAAGGCACTGTGCGTGGGGGATTCCCTAAGTAGATCTACCCATATAGAATAAGCGGTTCACACAAGAATTAATGATTGTGATAAAAGTAAGTGCAGGTTCCAACAATAACCACAACATATAAGTATCATATGATAGCATATGAATAATTTTAGTTCAAACATTGCATGCTTAATCCTAAAACAATAGTAAAAAGGGGACACTAAAACTCACCTTAGGGTTAATCAATGGTTCTTTGAGCACAAAAAGATTCAAGTCCTAGCACCCTATCATCAAGATACAAGTAATAAGCTATATCTTTTTAGACTATTGTAGGTGCAACTACATGTGTTTTATGGTCACAAGTACATGTAGCTTCATTTCTTAAGAGTTTGCATCCAAAAAGTTTCCTTTTTAGAGAAGTTAGGGTTTTATCATGTGAATGACAAGTTTTTATGATTCCAATCAATTTGTTAAAGTGATAATAAGTTTACCAAGTATTTTTAGTTATAGGCTAGTTGAATTTTTGGCGAGATTGTAGAATTTAAACTTTGGTCCCTCAAGTTTCAAAATTTATAATTTTTATCCTAAAGTTTGCTTTCTTTCATTTCCTTTTTATCTTTTCCACAAAATTTCATCTTAGTAATTTTGACTTAATAAAGTAACATGAATTTGTTGGTTTTAAGCTTGTCATTATATTTTTAAAACTTTACCTAAAAATCACCAGGTTTGGGCTTGTTTATGTTAAATAAATCCATAAAAATCACATATTAACTCAATAAATAATTAAATTTAGTTATTATCACTAAATACTTAATTTAGGCTTGGATCTTTTAAAACTTTAAACCTTTTTAAGATTTGGTCATATTTGAGACTTTTGTCACTTTTCGGGTCTTTAATTTTACCCATTTAGTCCATCTTACTACCCTTTCAACATATTTGACAAATGTTATGAATTTCATATGTTTAATACCAACAAACTACTAGAACAAAGCATTAGTTCATGAAATTACATACATAGCATCATTGTTGCTTTTAAAGGGTGTTATACACCATTTACACATGTGTAATGCTTGGTTTAAGCATAAACGTCACCAAACCTTTTTGTAACTTTTAATACAGGTTATTATGATGTTCATAAACTGTTTTTGAGCAAACTTGAACATGGGTTGAAGGGTTTTCAAAACAGGTGGGTTTTTGATGGGAAAACACATGAAAAGAGTGGTCTTGGGGTGAAATCGGGTGCACCAACCCTTGGTCCACGTACATTCTTAAAAGGTACATTATGTGAGATGTCGAGAGTTCCAAAAATGCAGTAGGTAATCTCGAAAGTTTCTGTTTTTGAACGAAAGAAGTAAGATTGTGTAGAAAATAAGAGGAAAACCCAAGAAATAGCTTTATTCAGGTTCATTGAGGCTTACACTCTAGAGATTTTGTGATTTTGGAATAGTTTGGAGAGTGTGAGAGCTGTTGGTTTACGAACCTGAGCTGGAACACCTTGTTCTTGCAAGAACCTTGCGTGAAAACTCACTTTAGCTCACCTTCTAGCTTGTTTTGCTCTCGGTTGATCTTGTGGTGGTGCTATTCTTCGATGAATGAGTCTAGAATGGGGAAGAAATGCAGGTTTTGGGAGAGTTCTTGGGCTGAATTTGTCAAAGAGAGAGAGAGAGAGTGAAATGAAGTTCGGACAAGAAATGCATGTATGGGGAAGAGGGGGAAGGTGGAGTGTGGTTGTAGGTTTGAATGGTTCAAGGGGGTGTGAGGATTGGTGGATGGGGGGTGGCCGAATGCATGGGGGAGAAGAGAATTTCTTTTACATATATATATATATATGTATATATATATATATATATGTATATATAAATATATGTATATGTATATATATATATGTATATGTATATATGTATATATGTATATATATATATATATATACATATATACATATATACATATATACATATATATATACATATATATATATACATACATATATATATATATATATACATATATATATATACATATATATATATATACATATATATATATACATATATATATATACATATATATATATATATATATATATATATATATATATATACATATATATATATATATATACATATATATACATATATATATATATATATACATATATATATATTATACATATATATATATATATATATATATATATATATATATATATATATATATATATACATATATATATTTGAAATTTATTATGTATGTAGTTTTGGTAATTCTAGTTTTATATATTCCTAGTGTATAATGTATACATATATATATATATACATTCCGTAAATGTGTGTGTACACACATATGATTTGTTTTATTTAAAATTTTTGATGTCGGAGCCTGAATGGATCATACATGTCAATTTAAGAGGTGGTTGACGGTTGCTTTGGTTGGAAGAAATCACGACTCCAAGATGTAATGCGGGTGAAGAAAATAGGAGAAACTATCGCCTGTCCACATTAGTTAATGAGGTATGAGCAAGAACAAATGTGGTTGGGCATTTGTTCATCCGCATTTACTAATGCGGGTATGCAGAACCAAATGCGACTAAGTATTTGTTCATCCGCATTTACTAATGCGAGTATGCAGAATCAAATGCGACTAAGTATTTGTTCATTCGTATTTACTAATACGGGTATGTAGAACCAAATGTGACTAAGTATTTGTTCATCCGCATTTACTAATGCGGTTGATATACTTAATGCGGAACACAACGGAAGAATCGCGGATGAAGACCACACATCCGCATTAACTAATGCGGGTAAACATTTCAAATGCTGATTAACATTTTGTACTTGGACTAGTATTCTGATGTATAGTTGTCAGGTTAGTTTAGTAATTTAGTATTTTCTAACATCACTTAATAATTTCTAGACTAAGGCAAGTCATAATAGAATCTTTTAAGGAAATCAAGCAGGTGAACAATTATCATGGAAGAAAGATCAAAGCAGTAATGCAGATTAATTGTAGTCAAAATAGAACCTAGGAGTCAGTTGTTATAGCAGATCATCTCTCGGGTCTTGAAGATTCAAGACATTCACAAACTGAGGAATCCAAAATAAACGATAATCTTCATCAAGAATTCCTTATGGACATCCAATCCTCAATCGATGAACACCCTTGGTTTGCCAATTTTGCGAATTACTTGGCAAGCGGAATCCTTCTCAAAGGAATGACTTATCAGCAAAAGAAGAAATTCTTTGCTGACATTAAGCATTACTATTAGGAAGATCTGTATCTATTCAGAATTGGTGCAGACCAACTTATCCGAAGATGCGTGTACGGAAATGAAGCGAAACAAATTCTAAGGCACTGTCATGAAGGACCCACAGGAGGATACCATGGAGCAACCCTAACAGCCAAGAAAGTCTTTGACTCTAGATTTTACTGGACCACGATCTTCAAGAATGCTCACAACATGTTACGCAATTGTGAGGCATGTCAAAGAGCAACCAATATCTCAACACGGGATGAGATTCCTCAAAGACCCATTCATGTATACGAGGTATATAATATATGGGGTATTGATTTCATGGGGCCATTCCAGGTGTCTTTTGGCAAAGGTTACATCTTAGTAGCAGTCGATTATGTCACAAAATGGGCCGAAGCTCAAGCCCTACCTACCAATGATGCAAGAAACATTGTCAGATTCCTTAAGAAACTATTCTCTCATTTCGGTGCCCCAAGGCATTAATTAGTGATCGAGGAACGCATTTCTATAACAACCAGCTCGAAAGAGCAATGGCTCTTTATGGAGTGCACCATCACTTTACAGCTGCTTATCATCCACAAGCGAATGGGCAAGGTGAAGTCACTAACCGAGGCATCAAACGAATCCTCTAGAAAACCGTAGGTCAAAATCACAAGGATTGGTCTACCAAGCTAGATGATGCATTATGGGCTTTTAGGACAACCTATAAGACTCCCATTGGCACCACAAAGTTCAAATTAGTTTTAAGGGAAGTCATGTCATCTACCTGTGGAACTGGAACACAAAGCCTATTGGGCATTTAAAGCAGCAAACCTAGACCATAACATTGCAGGAAAAAATCGATTTCTATAAATCCATCAACTAGATGAACTGAGAGAACAAGCATACGAAAATGCTAGGGTTTACAAGGAAAACACAAGGAAATTCCATGACTCTCGATTAAAGAACACTAAATGATTTCATGTGGGAGAACGTGTCTTACGTTATAACTCTCGTTTACGTCTGTTTCCTGGAAAGCTCAAGTCACGTTGGTCCGGACCTTATATGATTAAAAACATTTTTCTGAACGGTGCCATCGAAATCAACGACCATGACGGTTTAAGTTTCAAGGTAAATGGTCATCGTTTGAAACCATACACCGATGGACCAACCAAGATATTCTCAGAGGAACTACACCTCCTCCCCGATGAAGACTAAGTGTGGGGAAGGGTCGCGACAAAGACCCGAAACTTAAAAGCCGAACCTATACATAGTTTTGCTTTGATTTTTAACTTGTTCTAGGACCTCATAAGCACAAACACGGGTCCATGCCCCATGAAGAACGCCCCCGTGCCCCTGACAAAAATTTTCCACAATCTCCGCTGATGACTCTGGAACGTTGCATGTCGAATTTAAGACGAATTCTAACAAATACAGGGTCATGGCTGGCCAAGCATGCCCATATGATCAACTTTCCCAACCTGTATATCAATACCACACTTGTTCCAAGCTTTCCTCATATCTATTCCTGCTTAAAACATCAAAAATGAAAGAATCAAGTCACGAAAGTTCAAGTTGGAATCCTACAAAGAAATAGCGTTCTGAAACGTGAGAGCCAACGACGCAAGAATACTTCTTCAAGTTACATGAACTAATAGAGTAATTGACTGAGATGAACCACATCGCATCCCAACGCCTAGCTGAACTCATCTAAAAAGTTCATGAAATGAGCTAGGAACTCGTTTTTTTCAACCGTCAGCTTGCAGAATTAAGTAACCACACTTCACACTATCCCATCCTGAACCTTCCACATGAAATTTGTGGAGGCTTCTTTTAGAAGTATTTCGCGATGTGCGCTGATGCGCGTTAAAGAGTCTAGTTTTGTAGTTTTAGACTCTTGGTTTTTAACGTATCATGTAACCGTAGGACCATAGGAAATGTAATTGTCATTTAGCTTGTTTTAAATTAACTCTAGGACTATTTTCATAACTTTTCTGGTGATTTGGAAGTGATAAAACTTAACCGGGTAAATTATGTAAAGCGTAACGCAGAAAAACAGAACAATAAAAAAACTGAAACCGGGCAACAAAGGGGAGGCACGCCCCATGCCTAGGGGGGTACGCCCCCATGACTGGCAATGAATGACAACTTCAAACATGTTTCAGCCATTTGTCTTGTTCCCCATCAATTCTCCATGCTAAAAATCGACCTCATGCCTGCAAAGACCCGTATCCACTTCAATTTTCACCATTTTTTCCATTTTTATTTCTTGTTTTCAAGCATTCTTCCATTTCCTTTAAAGTTTGATTGTCCAAGAGGTTAGTATTACTAATTCATATTATAATGATGGTGATTTACATGTAGTTAGGTGATTAGGTCTGTAAATAACTGAAATCCTAGCCATTATATGTAAAACCTTGTAATTAAAAGTTCTATGGAGTGATGAATACTTTAAGCCTTCTTGTTCATTTTATCTTTGTGATTAATTATTTGTTAATTATTATGTTTAGTTATTTTATTGTTGTTTATGTTTTTCCTTTCGTTGTTAACATGACTATCTTCATAATTCGTGGTTGAATCATTGTTAAGCACATTCAAGTTACAAGAGTTCAATTGTCAAACAAGTGTGTTAAACACTATATATATATTGAGTACCTTGAATTATTATCAAGTGATTAAAATGATACATGTGTAATCTTTTGTTTTTCAAACAAAGAAAACGTTAAACCCATGCTTAATAAAGGTTTACAAACAAAACCACGCGTGCTCGAGTTAAAATTTAATACCTCAATATGTTAACCGCACCCCCATGATTCACAAGATACCCCCTATGTTCAATAGGTTTTTCTTGAATGTCAAACTTTTAATTGTTTTTAAACATGAGTTGAACAAATATGGTGTTACGTCTCATGAAACCCATGTTTGTCACTAAGTAATAAAACTATTCTAAAATTTTGTTTTGTATAGTTTAACTTATTATTTAAAATTTCAGGATTATGAATCATCCCTATTTACAATTCGAGGAAGCTGCGAAAGATGGTGTCGTGACAGGCTACAAAGACTATTACAAAGGGCCTAAAAATCACATCTACAAGTAGATGAAGAAACCTTGGCGGCTGTCGGACAGGTCGAAAGATATAATAATTTATTGAGTGTTCAGTGGAAACATCTAATTTCACAAAACAAACCTTCAGTTTATGAACTGACTCTTGAATTTTTGGCATCTTTTAGAATTAGCATGAAAGACTCTGACCCGTGGGATGATCAAGCAGTTTCATTCAGACTTGGGGGACGTTGGCGAAAGACATCCATCACATTGGTTAGTGTCTATCTAGGTATCTATACGTAACAAGAAATGGAGGAGGAAGCAATATCAGGAATGCCAGCATACCATACCTTTCCAGACCAGGAAAGTGGAGACGCGAAAAGTGGTAGCATGACAAAATCATTTTGGGAGAGAATTGGATTAGGGGTATTCAACTCGAGTAAAACCAAAAGCAGTTAGATTGGAGACCCGTTGCTGCGTTACATACATAGATTACTTAGCCAATCGATAATAGCTCGTGGTCAAAACGAGGGAGTTGTTAGTTTGAGGGACTTATTCATTTTATATTGTATGGTGAATCAATTACCATGCAATGTTGGGTAGTTGTTTGCTAGAAATGCAACTGCAGGTGCTCCAACACCCATGTTTGGAGGAAGCTGGATTCTAAACCTATATGAGAGCTATAGGTGTAATACGGAGGGAATTGTAGGAGTGATGCCAGGACTGTTGAATTTGAGCATTTGCATGAGTATGTACATGATAACATACCTACCAAATAGACAGCAGAGGTTTATGGACGGAAAGGGACAAATCTGGGATCCGGTGGATCCCTAAGAAATCATCATGGACCTCGATATGCCGGCACAGCATGAAGAAGCCGGGGCTTCCAGTTCACAAGCTAGTGAATTCCCATGTATGTTAGACCTTTATGAAGCAATCCAAACCACCAGCAACCATGCAAGGCGATCATTTGAATACGCACAACAAGCATTCAACCAAGTCAAAAATCTGCATTCCCGAGTGGATGACCTGAGCAACGATGTCACGTACATCAGGAACTAGATGTATCATGAGTAGGGGATATCCCGCCACAAAGCCCTCAAAAACAGTATCACTTTCCGGGCCCGGCACAGCTGTTTCGTGCCAATCTATCTTTTAGTTTATGTCATTTTATTTTATTTTGATATTTCAGGTGATCCCGAGGATTCTCACAATTTAAGGCAACTAAGCGTTCCAAGCACAAGTGTCAAATTCATCATTTTTTGGGAGTTATTTCATCACCTTTCCCTGTTTTAATTTATTAATCACATTGGGGACAATGTGCATTTTAAGTGTGGGGATGGGGTAATTTACACATTTGACACTTTGCTAAAAAGGTCCAAATTGAAAAAAAATTTAAAAATCACTTAACCATTAATTTTGTGACAAAAAACCAAAAATTTAAACAATTTTGATAAACTAAATTATAAATATATTTTTTTTGGAAATAAATAAGTAAACAGATGATATTCAAATAAAATTGAAAAATATTTTTGTTGTGATATCCTTAAAGGCAATGATTTAGTAATTTAAACATGTAAAATCAAAACACTTTTACCCAATTTCATCCGTATGTTAGTTTATTTTTTAGCCTTAAACAACTTTTGTATTTGTGCAATTATACTTTTATTCTAGATTTAATTGAGGGTGCCTTATGATACGTGTGATTAGAACTTGCTTTGGCTATACATTTCAAGACCTTAATTAGCATGTGTTGCATAAAAATGAATTAGGCATTAGGAAACCTTAACCATTCAAGCCCCTGCCATTTTTCTTTTAACTTTCCTTACCCGAACGTCAACCCTAGTTAGTCCCGTTGAGCTTAAATGTTTTTATTTCCTGATCACCCGAACCACCAAGTCACTTAACCAAAAAGCCTTCAACAAAACCCTTTTTTCGTTAAAGACACGTTTTTGGCTTATAAAAAAAGGGAGAGAGAGAAAAAAGAAAAGAAAAGAAAAGAAAATTTTGGTCTTTTACCGGCAGACCTAAAAGAACTGGAATGCATTCTTTTGATTTCAATTTAGTTTGTTGCCTTCACCACGCAAAACCGGCACTTCCCCGGAAATTCGTGAACAAATTTTCAACCTCACGTTAGACTCAAGAAAGAAATGGCGAAAAAAAGAACAAGTTTGGTCATTTTGTGAAATTTCAAAAGGCACTATAATAGGCGGGCAAAAAGATATGAAAGATTTCCGAATTGTTGAAACTGGTCCCTCAATGGAAAATGCAAAAAGAACCAAACCGAGTCCTAATACGAATACACGGAACTGATCCGATTGGGTACTACTAGGCTTCAAGCGAACAATCCTTATGAAAGGAAAGTTTTGTGTATCTTCGAGTGAAAGACGAAGTAAGTTTTTGAAAGCAAAGCATGGTCTTGACATCTGACCTTAAACGAGTCCTTAAGTTTGCATATCCCTTCTAGCTTGAAGTATTGTATAGGGAGCCTTCTACTGCTTTTCTTGTAGTTTATGTTAGAAAAATAATCCAAGACCGTCATTTTTAGCATTTAGCCATTTTTGTTTCTCCAAATAATCCATACCCGAGCCCGAGACAAGTTACAACCCATCAAACACCTATTGATTTATGCAAGTAAATATCTAAGTAGGTGGAGATTTGATCCCTTAACAAGCATATGAGTTCACACGTATTCATACTAGGCAATTGAGCATATTAGTCATACTTAACCTTGATTATGATTCCATATATTTAAGCCAAGTGTGAGTGTATCTCATAAGAAGTGTGGATTTTACATGTTAATAATCTTTACTAACGAATCTATTGTTTGCTAGGATATCATTCTACATATGCTTAAAATGTTTACATTTGGATGAAATAATGTTTACTTGCCTATTTCCCAAAAAGCAAATTTATAATTTGATTTATTTTGTTTTTGGTGGAATTATCATTTTAAGTGATGTTGCTTGAGGACAAGCAAAGTTTAGAAAATTATTCAAAGCTTTGACTCAATCAACATAGTTCTAGCTGCTTCGATAAGCATCCTATTCTTTCGCTCAGCAACACCGTTTTGCTGAGGTGTCCTAGCAGCACTGAATTGTCTGAGAATCCCTTGGCTTGCACAGAATGAGTCAAAGATATGATTTCTGAATTCAGTACCGTTATCTATTCGGATGGCTATAATGTTCCTCTTGTTGACAGTCTCAATTGAAAGGATCAGCTTTTGAAGCTCTTCGGCAGTATCTCCCTTGCTTGCTAGAAATCTCACCCATGAATATCTGGAAAAATCATTTGTAACAACCAAACAATAAGATTTCTTAGCAATCGACTTAACACTGATAGGACCAAATAAATCAGTATGTTACAATTCGAGGGGTTTTGAAATTGTGTTTTCAAGCTTAAGTTTGTGTGGTTTTTTGTGCTGTTTGCCTTGAGCACAAGCCATGAATTTTTCTACCATAGAAAAATCTTTAAGTGGTAGTCCCCTCACGAGATTGTTCTTAACTAATTTATTAATATTTTTTAAAATTAACATATCCTAATCGTCTATGCCACAGGAAGGATTCGAAAGAAGAAGCTTTGGACAAAAAACATGTCACAGTGGATGTAGACTCTTGTGATCCCATATCAAGAAGATAGGTGTCATTCTTCTTTGGAGCACGCATGATCACTAAATCTTCTGGAATAATGAACTTTGGTTTAAGAAACAAGCATTCATTTGACATAAACAGCACTGGAATATTTTTATTACAAATTTGTGACACGCTTAGCAGATTGAATGCTAATTAAGGAACATAATTTACTTTCTCCAGAGTTAAAGAACCGTTTGAGACTTCACCCTGACCAATCATTTTTCCACCCTTCTTATCACCAGCAAAAGCAACATATCCTCCATTAATTATTCGATAATTTATGAGTAAGTCCTTCAACCCGGTCATATGCCTTGAACATCCACTGTCAACATGCCAAAAACTATTAATAGCTCTTCTGGAATATTCCTAGCATAAACAAAAATTTATTAAGACTTGGAAATTGGGACCCAAGTCTTGACTCACTTAGGCGTTGAAACGAAAGACTTTTAACAAAAGAAATTATTTATAAAATGATTTAATCTACTTCCAAAGGAACTATGATTTATATTTCTATTAACAAATGCAGGACAAGTTTTAAGAACATGATCATCCTTTCCACATCTAAAACATCGAGACTTCAATCTTTTCTTGTTACATCTTAAAACAGATGCTTGATCAGTTAAGATTTCTTCCTCACCTTCAGACGTGTAAGAATTCGAATTGCTACATGAGTCATTTGATTCTTTTAATATTTCCTTTGTAACTTTCATTTTAGCAAATCCGGATTCATTTTTGTTGATATTGTTAAAGTTTAAGGAAGTTGTCTTAATATCTTTAAGATTTGTAATCTGACTGGGTGTGAAAGATGGGATAGGATGAGAAAGAAACTTTTCAAAATAATTTGGGTGTGAACGTCTGTTTGAAGCATTAGGTAAACAATTATCATAACTATAATCAAGTGAATTTGAAACATCATCATTAGATTCATTGACATCAGAGGATAAACAAGATGAACTAGAACTAGGGCTACATGAACTACTGTCTGTGACAGACGTTTGTGACACAAATCTACTTAAGCTACTATCTATAGAAGACTTTTTGGAATCTGAAACATTAAAACTAGAGCTGCCCAGACCACTACTTGCACCATAATCATATTCCTCTCAAATCTCCTTATGATTTACTCCTTCTAAACCTGCATACAAACTGTCAGTATCTTTTTGAATTAATTCATTAGTTGGATGCGGTGCAGGCATAGGAGAATAATGTAACACCCGGAAAATTTTAAAAGACGAGAAAGAGGAATAAAAGTGAAGAAAAGAAGAAAACACAATTTAACCTAAGTTGAGGGGCTAAATGTGTCAAAAGGACAAAAAGTATGAAAGTGGGTGCAAAAGGTGATGGCCGCCCACTCTTCTCTGCATATCTTCTTTTCACTAGATTTTAGAGAGAGAAAGAGCTGAGCTCTCGGGTTTGGAGAAGAAGAAGAGGAAAACCGAATTCAAGGTAAGAATTCATCATCTTAAGTTGTTCTTGGCCGGCCTATGCCTCGGTAGCATGCTTATATGTGTTTGTTTGTGTTTGGGTTGTGTTTCGTTGGGTTTTAGGTGTGTGAACTCATTGCATTCGGGTTTGAAGGAAGTCTTGCCCGAAAGATTTCATAAGGTGAGTTCTAGATCCCCGGTTTCTATGTTTTAAACTTGTTTTGGGACTGGAATTGCATGTAACTAACTTTTAAATATGTCCAGTATTTTGTACCATAAGTTTGGCCCTGTTCTTTTAGTGGGTGTGTTAGGGCCTGCATCTTTTGCTTGGTTTATGTGGTTGTATGCTTGTTCTAAGAGATTAGCATGCTAGATCGGTGCGATGAATGTATAAGGATGTAGATTGGGAACTGATTATAGTGTAAGATGTGGTTTCAGGTTAGTTGATCATCCAATTAAGTTTGAATATTTGCATAAGTGTTATTCATCCGCATTAGTTAAGTCTTCATCCGCATTTGATGAACACATCGACTATTTTGTTCACCCGCATTTGTTAAGTGTTCATTCGCATTTGTTGTATGTTCATCCGCATTTGTCTTGTCCATGCGCATTTGCTTCAGTCATCCGCATTTGGTTCATGCCATTTCTTTGGGACACTTAGAATATTTTCTGAGGTATTCATCCGCATTTTTTTTGCTCATTCGTATTTCTTTAAGGAGACGGAGTTTGTGAGATTTTGGGATGTAGAGCTTAAGTGTTAAGAAAGGAGGTTTTATGGGGGGACTGTGCTTGTTTACGATTTGCATGCTTTGTATGCTGTTGTGATGATGTTGTTCCATGTTATGTTTATGTCGTGACCTTACATGGTGTGACGTATGAATATGTTATGTAAAGTAGTACTTAACGAAAGTGGAAGATAACTAAAGCGAAGTAAGAATGAATGCATGCATTAATTAACGATCGGAAGTAAGAAAGTCTTGCAAGCACTGTAAGGAGGTTCACACCCAATGAAGGGTGTTAGCTCAATGGTGTGCGGGTTAGCTACCCAAGAAGGATGCACATTGGGGTCTAGTCTTTGTGGCTGACCATACGTACGGGACCATTGTCGCTTACCCCGGTGCTGGGCCGCCTTGTGCATGATGTTTGAAGTCTATTTATAGTCTTCTGCCCAGTACCCGCCTTGTGCATGATGTTTGGGGTATAGCACATGGCATTGGTCCGAATGATGATACCCCGGTGCTAGGCCCGCCTCGGGCATGATGTTTGAAGTCTATTTATAGTCTTCGGTCCAGTACCCGCCTTGTGCATGATGTTTGGGGTATAGCTCGAGGCATTAGCCTGGAGCATAGAGAAGTGAAAGTAATAATGATTGAATGAAACGTACGATAAGAAAGAGAATGAATGAATGTAAGTTGACGATGATGAAAGATAATAATGAGATTATCTATTTGTACGTATGATGTATGATCGCTTACGAAAGTAAAGTATAGTTTTAATGGAAAGAAAAGTATTTTATTTATAAAACTAGAACTCACTCAGCAACGCTGACTTTTATGTAATTTCCAGTTGGCAGGTAACGTTGCTGAGGATGGCATGGGGCAGCTACTTGGCGTTTTTGGGATGGCATCCATTGTTTAAATTAGATGTTTTGCATGTAATGCGAACAAACAATATTTTGTAACGATTATGAATGTTGTATTATTTTGCAAAAGCAATGAATGAAATGATTTTAAATTATTCCGCTGTGTTGTTTTAGTACACCTAAATATATGTTTTATGTTTTATGTGCAATGATTGACCAGCTATAAGCGTCCCGGGAACGGGGCCTTACAAGTTGTATCAGAGCCAAAGTTTAAGTGAAACGGGTAAATATTTTCAAAAGAAACCTAAACTTAAACTGAGAATGGGACAAAGGGAAGGGATGCCAGTCCGAGTAGCTGCGTGCCATCAGGTATTTTCTTAATGTTAACCGGTATTACGTGCGTGTTATGTGATTTATGTGCTTCTTAGTAGATTTAGATACTGATGAAGTCAGGATAGGAAATGCTTGGGGTATGAAGAGTAAAGTAAGTGGCTAATCACAACTGGCCACTATAATTAGGGACTTACTATACTTGACATAAACTGAGTTGTTACCTTGAATGACCGTGTTGGTGTTTGAATCTTATAGTGTGTCAGAGGATGGCCGGTGGTAGATCTTCGAAGGCTTCTCGAGGTGGAGGTCGTGGTGGACGTGGTGCTGGACCAAGGGTCACGAGAGGAAGGCCTAGGGCTG
Organism: Flaveria sonorensis; assembly: GCA_025506505.1. Classification (NCBI taxonomy): domain Eukaryota; kingdom Viridiplantae; phylum Streptophyta; class Magnoliopsida; order Asterales; family Asteraceae; genus Flaveria; species Flaveria sonorensis. Next base: position 10,919 of record JACCIY010001304.1, on the reverse strand, counting down.
AAGAGGTGGCTCACGAAGAGCCCGAGACCCCTCATCCGGAGGGTGGTGATGAGAGTGCCAATTTAAGGGCCTCAGTGAAGGAGGCGGTGGTGGAAGAGGTTCACTAGGTCATGCAGACGATTCTACCATCTGTGGTGACCGAAGTGATTAAGGCTATACGAGAAGGAGAGAGGAAGGAAAGGAGGAGACCCGCAGAGGAAAGGGAGCAACCGGAGACTGAGACGGTTGTCTCCAGTGAAGAAGAAGGAGAGGAGCCTGTGCGGAGATAGCACGAGGCTGTAATATGGGGCATTTCAAAGATGCAAGCCCCCGACTTTTGACGGAAATGGCACTGCGGCTGCTGCTCACCGGTGGGTGAGAGAGATGGAAGCTGTTCTAGATATCAGCGAGTGCCGGGAAGATCAGAAGGTGAAGTTCGCCACCCACTCATTTGTGGACTCGGCCCTATGTTGGTGGGACAATATTGTCCAGGCCGAGGGTAGTAGAGCGATTGCAGGATGAGGTGGAATGAGTTGAAGAAACTGGTGATCGAGGAGTTTTGTCCTCACCGAGAGCTCGACAAGGTTGAGAGGGAGTTCCTACAGCTGGAGGCGGGAACCATGACACATCAGCAATATACCACCAAATTCAATGAGATGGCACGGCTGGTGCCGAACCAGGTGACACCCTTGTTACAAAAGATTAAAAGATACATCCAGGGCTTGCCGGCGGACATCCGCAAGCACATGATCTCCGCCCGACCGAGCACGTTTAGGTCAGTGGTTGATCTAGCAGGGAGGCTGTATGATGAACGGGAAGTGGTGGTGGCTGAGGTGAGTAAGAAAGGTGGTGGTGACCGGAACTAGAATGGGAAGAGGTTTGGTAGGGGTGGTGCCCCGACAAACAACAAGCGTGCACGGGTGGATGACCGTCGTGTGGTCACATCTGGTGCAGGGTCGAAGAGGTGTGGCAAATGTGGAAAGGAGCATTTTGGAGAATGTAGGCGGGGATTGAATGTATGCTTCCTGTGTGGGAGGACAGGGCATATAGCAAAGGATTGTCATATGGCCAGATGTTTTAACTGTGGTGGAGAGGGCCACATGAGCAGGGAATGCAAGAAGCCAAGGGCTGAAGTTCCGGAGCGAAGAAGACGACCGGAACCGAAGGGCAGAAAGCAAGCGCTAGAGCATTCACGATGACCCAGGAGGAGGCTAGGACAGACCTCGATGTTGTGTCAGGTACGTTCCTAGTAAACGAAACTCTTGCCTCCGTGTTATTTGATTCCAGTGCTAGTAAGAGCTTCATTTCTACTGCCTTTTGTGCTAAGTTGCCTTTAAGGAGTAGGAGTATTGACGAGCCCTTCGATGTAGAAACTGCCATAGGTAAGTCTACCAGGATTTCTGAGATGATGAAAGGCTGTATCATAGAAGTAGAAGGTCATAAATTTCATGTTAAACCATTCGTGATGACCTTAGACGGTTTCGATGTAGTCCTGGGAATGGACTGGTTAGCGGCCTACGAGGCGAATATCGTATGTCGCAAGAAGATGATTGGACTGACAGCGCCTGACGGGAGTTCGGTGACGATTTAAGGTGATCGAGTTACTACGATTCCGAAGGTGAATTCAATGGCGGTGGCGGGAAAGTGTATGAGGCGTGGATGTATTGCCTACTTGGCCTACGTAAAAGATGTTGATACGCCAACACCACAATTGTCTGATGTACCGGTTGTGTGTGACTTCCCAGACGTGTTCCCAAAGATTTACCAGGTGTACCGCCGGACCGTGAGATTGAGTTTCAGATCGACCTGATACCCGGTGCCCAACCTGTTGCTAAGGCACCGTATCGGTTAGCCCCCTCTGAGCTGAAGGAATTGATGGAGCAACTGCAAGAGTTGCTTGATAAGGGGTTCATTAGACCGATTATCTCTCCATGGGGTGCCCCGGTTTTGTTTGTAAAGAAGGACGATAGTATGAGGATGTGTATTGACTATCGCGAGCTGAACAAGTTAACGGTGAAGAATCGGTATCCATTGCCGAGGATTAATGACCTGTTTGATCAGCTCCAAGGTGACAGTTGGTTTTCGAGAATAGATCTCTGATCTGGTTACCATCAGTTGAAGGTGAAGGAGTAGGATATTCCTAAAACAGCTTTTCGTACGCGTTATGGACACTACGAGTTCCTCGTTATGTCTTTCGGTTTAACCAACGCGCCAGCTGCTGTTATGGATCTGATGAATCGAGTGTGTCGGCCGATATTGGATAAATCAGTGATTGTGTTCATCGATGATATCTTGATTTATTCGAAGAGCGAGGTGGAACATGCCGGTCACATTCGAGAGGTATTAGAGACGTTCAGAAGGGAGAAGTTGTATGCTAAGTTCTCCAAGTACGCGTTCTGGTTGCGCGAGGTACAGTTTTTAGGTCACATGGTGAATCCCGAGGGGATTATGGTAGACCCGGCAAAAGTGGAAGCTGTGATGCAATGGAAGTCTCCAAGGACGCCATCTGAGATCCGTAGTTTCTTGGGGTTGGCGGGCTATTATAGGAGATTCATCCAAGACTTCTCTAAGATAGCTTCTCCACTGACCAAGTTGACCCGTAAGGATGTGAAGTTTGTTTGGGGTCAAGAGCAAGAGAAGGCTTTCGAAGAGTTGAAGACGAGGTTGACTCAAGCTCCTGTCTTATCATTACCCGAAGGGAGCGAGGATTTGGTGGTTTATTCAGATGCTTCTTACTCGGGATTGGGTTGCGTACTGATGCAGCGAGGAAAGGTTATAGCTTACGCATCCCGACAATTGAAGGTTCATGAGGTTAATTACCCTACTCATGATTTGGAGCTAGCAGCTGTGGTCTTTGCATTAAAAATTTGGAGGCACTACCTGTACGGGACGAGGTGCACCATTTCACTGACCACAAGAGCTTGAAGTACTTCTTCGAGCAGAAGGATTTGAACATGAGGCAAAGGAGATGGTTGGAACTGATAAAGGATTATGATTGTGAAATCCATTACCATCCGGGCAAAGCCAACGTAGTGGCAGATGCCCTTAGCCGAAAGGAGAGGCCTGAACCAATCCGGGTGAAGGCTTACCAATTGATTTTGACCTCCGATGTGATGAAGAAGGTCAAGGAGTTTCAAGATGAGGCGTTGAAGGAAGATCATCTTAACTCTGAAAGGATGAGAGGTCTAGTCGCGGAATTGGGTGAAAACACTCTCGGTGTTAGAACCCGATTCGGACGAATGTGGATTCCTCGTTATGGGGATCTACGTGGGAAGATCATGGATGAAGCTCATAAGACTCGATACTCCATTCATCCCGGTGCCACGAAAATGTATCAGGATATGAAGAAAGATTATTGGTGGCCGGGTATGAAGCGTGACGTAGTGGAGTACGTGAGTAAGTGCCTTACTTGCTTGCAAGTGAAGGCGGAGCATCAGAAGCCATACGGTAAGATCCAACCTTTGGATATACCGAGTGGAAGTGGGAGCATATCACCATGGACTTTATCACGAAGCTACCGCGTACCGTGAAGGGGTACGATGCCATATGGGTGATAGTCGACCGTCTGACGAAGAGTGCTCACTTCCTACCGATCCGAGAGACGTATTCATCTGAGAAGTTAGCGGATCTATTCATCAGGGAGATTGTAACTCGTCACGGTGTGCCGGTGTCTATTGTTTCTGATCGTGACACTCGGTTTACATCTAAGTTCTGGAAGAGATTTCATGATGCAATGGGGACGAGGTTACACATCAACACGGCTTATCATCCATAGACGGATGGTCAGTCGGAGAGAACCATTCAGACGCTTGAGGATATGCTTCAGGCATGCGTCATTGATTTTGGAGGTAATTGGGATGACCACTTACCGTTAGCGGAGTTCTCATACAATAACAATTATCATGCCAGCATTGGTATGCCCCCTTATGAGATGCTATACGGTAGGAGATGTAGAACACCCATTTGTTGGGGTGATATTGGTCAGAAGGAGTTGGGAAGTATTGAGGTGATGAGGCTACGACTGAGAAGCTTGAGAAGATCAAAGCCTTTATGAAGGCAGCAAAGATAGGCAGAAGTCGTATGCCGACAGAGACGTAGACCGATTGAGTTCAAGGTGGGCGATAGAGTTATGTTGAAAGTCTCACCTTGGAAGGTATCATTCGGTTTAGGAAGCGGGGCAAGTTGAGCCCGAGATACATAGGGCCTTTCCGAATCATTGCTCGAGTAGGAGAGGTGGCCTACAGGTTGGAGTTACCCGATGAGTTAAGTGGAATTCACCCTACATTCCATGTATCTCATCTGCGGAAGTGTTTAGCTGATGAAGATATGGTTGTACCACTGGAAGACATTGAAGTTGATGAAAGGCTCAATTATGTGGAGCAACCAGTGGCAATCATTGATCGCAAGGAGAAAAGGTTAAGGAATAAAGTGGTTCCCCTGGTGCGTGTACAGTGGAAGCACAGGAAGGGATCCGAGTCTACGTGGGAGACTGAAGAAGAGATGAGGCAGTATTACCCACATCTGTTCGAGGAATAACAGGTTTCGGGACGAAACCTATATAAGGGGGGTGGACTTGTAACACCCGGAAAATTTTAAAAGACGAGAAAGAAGGAATAAAAGTGGAAGAAAAGAAGAAAACACAATTTAACCTAAGTTGAGGGGCTAAATGTGTCAAAAGGACAAAAAGTATAAAAAGTGGGTGCAAAAGGTGATGGCCGCCCACTCTTCTCTGCATATCTTCTTTTCACCAGATTTTAGAGAGAGAAAGAGCTGAGCTCTCGGGTTTTGGAGAAGAAGAAGAGGAAAACCGAATTCAAGGTAAGAATTCATTATTTTAAGTTGTTCTTGGCGGCCTATGCCTCGGTTGCATGCTTATATGTGTTTTGTTTGTGTTTGGGTTGTGTTTTGTTGGGTTTTAGGTGTGTGAACTCATTGCATTCGGGTTTGAAGGAAGTCTTGCCCAAAAGATTCTAAGGTGAGTTCTAGATCCCCGGTTTCTATGTTTTAAACCTGTTTTAGGGCTGGAATTGCATGTAACTAACTTTTAAATATGTCCAGTATTTGTACCGTAAGTTTGGCCTTGTTCTTTTAGTGGGTGTGTTAGGGCCTGCATGTTTTGCTCGGTTTATGTGGTTGTATGCTTGTTCTAAGAGATTAGCATGCTAGATCGGTGCGATGAATGTATAAGGATGAGGATTGGGAACTGATTATAGTGTAAGATGTGGTTTCAGGTTAGTTGATCATCCGCATTAAGTTTGAATATTTGCATAAGTGTTGTTCATCCGCATTAGTTAAGTCTCATCCGCATTTGATGAACACATCGACTATTTTGTTCACCCGCATTTGTTAAGTGTTCATCCGCATTTGTTGTATGTTCATCGCATTAGTCTTGTCCATGCGCATTTGCTTCAGTCACCGCATTTGGTTCATGCATTTTTTGGGACACTTAGAATTTTTCTGAGGTATTCATCCGCATTTGTTTATTCATCCCATTTGTCTGTTCATCCGCATTTGTTGCTCATCCGCATTTCTTTAAGGAGACGGAGTTTTCTGAGATTTTGGATGTAGAGCTTAAGTGTTAAGAAAGGAGGTTTTATGGGGGACTGTGCTTGTTTACGATTTGCATGCTTTGTATGCTGTTGTGATGATGTTGTTCCATGTTATGTTTATGTCGTGACCTTACGTGGTGTGACGTATGAATATGCTTATGTAAAGTAGTACTTAACGAAAGTGGAAGATAACTAACGAGAAGTAAGAATGAATGCATGCATTAATGAACGATCGGAAGTAAGAAAGTCTTGCAAGCACTGTAAGGAGGTTCACACCCAATGAAGGGTGTTAGCTCAACGGTGTGCGGGTTAGCTACCCCAGAAGGATGCACACTGGGGTCTAGTCTTTGTGACTGACCATACGTACGGGACCATTGTCGCTTACCCGGTGCTGGGCCCACCTGTGCATGATGTTTGAAGTCTATTTATAGTCTTCGGCCCAGTACCGCCTTGTGCATGATGTTTGGGGTATAGCACATGGCATTGGTCCGAATGATGATACCCCGGTGCTGGGCCCGCCTCGGGCATGATGTTTGAAGTCTATTTATAGTCTTCGGTCCAGTACCCGCCTTGTGCATGATGTTTGGGTATAGCTCGAGGCATTAGCCTGGAGCATAGAGAAGTGAAAGTAATAATGATTGAATGAAACGTACGATAAGAAAAGAATGAATGAATGTAAGTTGACGATGATGAAAGATAATAATGAGATTATCTATTTGTACGTATGATGTATGATCGCTTACGAAAGTAAAGTACGGTTTTAATCGAAAGAAAAGTATTTTATTTATAAAACTAGAACTCACTCAGCAACGCTGACTTTTATGTAATTTCAGTTGGCAGGTAACGTTGCTGAGGATGGCACGGGGCAGCTACTTGGCGTTTTTGGGATGGCATCCATTGTTTAAATTATGACGTTTTTGCATTGTAATGCGAACAAACAATATTTTGTAACGATTATGAATGTTGTATTATTTTGCAAAAGCAATGAATGAAATGATTTTGAATTATTCCGTTGCGTTTTTAGTACACTTAATATATGTTTTATGTTTTATGTGCATGATTGACCAGCTGTAAGCGTCCCGGGAACGGGGCCTTACAAATAACATAAAGTGCTAGGTGGAGGATAAACATGAGTGGTTCTTTGCTTCCCAAAACAGTCTTAATTCTAGCCCCCCTTTGATTCATGCAAAGCTCCACAAGTTTCATCCCATAAATTGTCCATTTTTCAAGTTGGTTTTTAATTTGCTTGTTTCAAATTCAGCAAGTGCCACAGTTCAGTTAAAGTATTTATTTCAAGTTTCTTCCAAAAGATTTCTTTTTAAATTTCATTTTCTTTTAGTGATTCATTTAACTTAACAAAATATTTAGACTCATTAGTTTTAGTTCCTTATTAATTTGTTTCATTCCTTTTCATTATCAACAATAGTCTGTTTGCCTTATAAACCCCAAATAATGGATTTTGCAAGGAGAGAGCACATGTCTTGAATTACCTCATAAGGAAGACCCATAACTACTTTTCAGTAGCTAGGCCATGTCACACTGACAGACCGGAGTATTCTTCTTATCTTCTACATTCTCCACTGCTTTCCTGCTATCCTTCTAGCTTTACTATCCTCTTTCACATTTTCTTCTGACTCATCCATCTTTTTTTCATCTTTAATGCCTGCTTTCTCACATCCACCCTCTTTAACTTTAGCTTTCTCACCCTTTTTCTCTTCATCCTGAACCCTTTCCTTGCTGCTTTCACCAATAACCTCTTGAGTGTCAACCTTGAGCTCTCTAAAAGGATCAAAGTCATCAATAGATTCCACTTCACTATCCACTAACTCAGCCACTAGTGCATGATTGATTTCTTCCTCAGTTTCCTTAATTTCTGCGCTCCAATCAAAATTTGTGATGAGAGCCATTTCCTTCTTTGACTTGACTTCTGCTTTGTTAGTAATGGGGATAACCTTAGAAGTTCCAGATGTTCTTGGTTTAGAAATGATAGGATTTGGACATTCTCTTTTAAAGTGCCCCAGCTATTTGCAATTGAAGCATCTTAATTTTGACTTATCAAAACCCAGCTTAGAATTCTGATTCTGATTTCCAAAGCTCCTTCTACCAGTTCGTTCCATGAATCTTCTTACACGTAGTGTGAGCATGGCCATTTTCCATTGGATGTCTATTTCTTCTAAGTCATCTGGATCAACTTGATACATGTCTTCAACAGTCATTCCTTTTCCCTTTAACTCCCCGCAACTAAAGCTTCATAACTATGCACGAACATCCCAAATAATGCCATAGTATCTGATGGAATCTGAGCAGTGATAGAATGTTTTGAGCTTGAACTAACACCTGTAGACCCCCCACTGGACATATTTGAAGCACCAAATCCTGTAGAACCACCATAAGCTGAACCCTTTATAGACGAGTTTGCAGCGGATGACATTAATACAGCATTTTGTGGATATACAGTGGCTGGCATCATGGATTGATTGTATTCTCTCCTCTTTAAATCCAAATCAAAAGATTTCAATTTGTTGATTACATCCATAAGTTTGTAATCAGCAAATTTTCTTTCCTGCTTCAACATCCTAACTTGCAGACTCCATTGAGGTGAAAGAGAGTCCAAGAGTTTAGAGACTTGTTAATGATTTCCCAATGGCTCATCGTATTTCTTTAATGTGCTTGAGATGGAAAAAAATCGATTTGTTATATCAGTAAGGCTTTCATTTTTATGTCCTACAAAAGAATTAAACTCCTTTTCAGCTTGAGCTTTCCTGTCTTTCCTCAGATCCTTATTTCCATCATAGAATTCACACAAGGAGTCATACAAAGATTTTGCATCCTTGTGTTCAGCAATCCGTTATAGATGTCTTGAGATAAGCAGAGAGTTAAAGCTCCAAAAGCTTTCTGATCACGATCAATTAACTTCAAATCTCTTTCAGTGAAGGTAGACGGATCGGTGTTTGGAGAAGTGACTTGACCGACAGTGACAGTTGGAGTGTGAGGATCATTTACAATTGATTCCCATTGATTATGATCGTGTAGTAAAAGAAGGCTTTCAAACATCTTTTCCAGTCCTCAAAGTTATCACCATTTATAAGCCTCGATGGCCTATTTGGAGCAACACTCTCCAAGTCAGATATGGTAATATTGGTGGACATCATTAGCTAAAGAGGATAGTTTCACTGACAAACAAGTAAATACGCTTGTAACTTCGCTGGTAAATTCATGCTAGATTTGCTGGAATACAAGTAGCAGTTTCGCTCGAACAATGATCGACAACTCTAGTTTCGGCGATAGTTTCGCTGAGACTAGTAGAACTTTCGTTCTAAAATAAGTTCGCCATCACTTTCACTTGTAGTGACTAGCAGAGGGTTGAACTTTGTTCAAAAGTGGGCTACTTTTGCTGACAATAACACGTGAATTTGAAATCACCAAATCCTTAGTTTGGCTGGTAAATTCGCTGGACGAACTGTAAATTCGCCCAATGAATCTGAAACCCTTTTTCAGAACAGAATCAACCGAATCTCATCCAAAACACAATGAATTTGAAATCTGATGATTACAATAGCTTTGCCCATCAAAACGTACCATCCTCAATCATTTTCCATAACAGAAACACCCGAATCAGTATGCAAAATCGATGGAACAGTACTATTTTCAAAAAATTACCAAAAACCAACTAATCAAGAGCACAATGGCTCTGATACCATATTGTTGGTCCTAATGATCTATTCAACAGTGCACTTGATGCTTGACCAATGATTTTGATTGAATCAACACTTATAAACACAATAACATAATGAAGTTCAATAAATATAAACCATAAATTGCAATAATAAAGGCTCAATGATATAGATAATGAACTTCCAGCCACACACACACAATTGCAACAAATAATATTTTGTATTATGGTTTTCCCAAAGTTACTTACAAGATAGAAAGATGACAATATATGAGAATCCAAGTTTCGCTGGCAGTTTCGCTGACTAGCGAAACTGCCTGTCTAACTACTAGTTTCACCGGCAGCGAACTATAGATTTGCCTAGTGAACTGAATCAGTTGACTCCGGGCGAAACTATAGTTTCGCTGTAGATTCGCTGGAATAAAAAATTACAAAGAAATACTAAATACAAGATAAAACTAACAATTAACCTATTACATAATCAAAATAAACCTATCAACTATAGTGAGTCCAACCTATGTAGATCATCAGTTTATCACAAACAATCTACTTCAGCACTCAAAAACAAAACACATGAGATAAGATATCATTTTTTGAGGGATTGTACTAAAAAGGCTTAATCAAGTTGATACAAGTACATGCAAACAATCAACTAGCTGATTTATTTACTATGGCATATGAACCTTTTCGATTTGAGTTCTTAGTTCAAGCAATAGGCATGATTAACCTTGAATAACATGTAAATACACTATCATTGCTTTTTGTTTATGACCCATCTTTCTTTTTACAATATCAAAACATAAAAACATTAGAAAACAAACAAAAGTTAAAAATATGTGATTTTCTTTACATAAAATATCATAAAAACAAAACCAAAGAAAAATCAAGAAAAACATGAAACATATGTTCTTACATTAAAATAACATAGATTATACCCTGAGAAAATGATATAACTACAGTCGGTTATATCATTAGCAATGCATTTAAAAATCTAAAAGTGACTGACATACCTTATTTGATGTGTAGGTAGGCTCAGCTTGGAATTGAAGATATATGCTTTGTGACAAACTAAAGCTCTTCATTCCACTATGAAGCTATCATCTTAGTGTATGGATAATAATTAACTCATTTAAGTGCTTACGTAAGGCCGCGTTCCCGGGAAGCCCCACAGTTGGTCATTCATAGCACTTTTCATATTGAACACATTTAGATTCATCAAAACAAGAAAACTTTACAGCAGAATAATAAATAAAAACCATAGCATCCATTAACCATTACTTTTGCCAAGAAATACATCATTGTTGATAGTTACAAAAAAAACATCTAGTTGCATTTCAAAACAAAAATAACTTTTCAGCGTGTCATGCAGCTAGTCTTACTTGCCAGGTAGCTTCAACCTTGTGCCATTCCCAGCAACACCATTACCTGTCAAGTAAAAATGCATATAAAAGTCAGCGTACTGAGTGAGTTCTAGTTTAATAATATAGAAAATATACTTTTTGTAAACTTCACTTGGTGATCATTCATCATTTTACATAATCAATCATTAGGGGATTATTATTCATCTTTCTTTCATTATCTTTCCATTTTATTAACTAGGATTGCACAAAGCAAGAGCCTACATTATGGTTGGCAACAAATGCGGAACCCCCTATCGGCAAACGTTTATCATGGTAGCTAACCCATCGACAGTTGACCCATACTGTTAGGTACGAAGC
>JACCIY010001772.1:0-18796 GCA_025506505.1 Flaveria sonorensis | reverse complement strand
ACATCTATACGGACATCATTGATCAGTTCTGGCTATCAACAGCCAATGAGATAGATGAAGACAGTGAACCCTGTATACTACCACAGTCAAAGGCAAGAGGGTTGTGATTACTGCAGAGGTGATAAATAATGTGCTATTACTTGAGGATGTACCAAATGCAAATGTGAAGATAGTCGATGATGCAGTCAAGGACTGTTTGACACGTATGGGTTACAGTCATAGGTACCCACGCTGGAGGGACAAAAGACCTTCCACCTTTTTGGAAGTACTTGTTTCATGTAGTTATCCACTGCCTTAGCAATCTTAAGGCTGGCATGGATAGTTTGACCGCTATGTTCGGATCTCTGCTAATATCACTTGTTGATAATCTTCCTTATAGCATATCCAAGGAGATTTTTTCAAAGATGAAGAAGAATGTGATAGCTGCAGTGGGGAAGAAGTTATCATGTACCCCCGCTTTATACATGTACATCCGCCCCCTCACAACACCAATATATTCGCTTTGCCACGAGGAGCTCACGGAAGCATGGTGGGGCCCATAACCCACAGGTCCCAGGATCGAAACCCGGCTCTGATACCAATCTGTCCACCCCAACCTTAACGGCGAAAATCGAGAGATGTGAGGGTTAAGATTGTTCATGCCACACAATGCTAATTTAAAATGACAATATTATTAAAAATCAATATTCATGACATACATTTAAGAAATAGAGCAAGTTCAAACATCCAAACAATACATAAGAAATTCAAAGTCATAAAATGATCAATGTCTTTTATTTTAGTCTAGGTCCAATCCTAGATGTATGTAAGTCTTCAAGGCATGCTAAACAGTATCATTTCCTGAAACATGTTAAAAATAAAAGGTCAACATAATGTTGGTGAGTTTTCTATAGTTTTCATACATAAATATATATAAAAGATGGCAATCCATGTCATAGGTTATTCAATAAAGTAACTAGGGATGGATGAACAAATGTAACAATCAAAACTTGACAGATTACAAGATTAAACGATTAGCTAAGTGTACTTGGTTTAACACCAAGTAGGCTTGTTAGGCCATAGATCTATGACGTGGCCAGGCTAGCAATAGTTAATGATTGTACATATAGTCATCACATGGTAATTACAAGAGTTCAACTAACCATGACAAATAAGAAGAATGCCCAAGTGTTTACAAGATTCAAACGAGTTTACAAGTGCATTTATCATAAGGTTAACATGTTTCACCCCAAAGTGTGAAAATATATAAAGGGGTATGGAAAAACAACTCACTTGGATAATAAAGATGAGCAAATAAAAGAGTCTTGTCACTAATGCCGAGGATTTGGTAACGTTCAACCTAGATGAACATCGTTTTAAGTTAATCACAATTATTATGAGGTTAACGGTATTCGGGGATTCGCGGTTTAGCTTTGTGATCTTGAGTGACAAATGCAATGATATTACTTGTAAATTATTAACCCTGATTTTAAATTATAAGATAGGTACCATTTATAATTGATTTAATATTTATATGTTTTAAATAAGAATTTTGGTGAGTAAAATCATTTATAAAAGTTAAACTTCTTTTTCAAAGGATTATTATTATTAATTATTCAATTATTTAATTATAAATAATTCCAAAAATTTACAAATAAGACCTCGTACTTGCATTAATAACAAAACAAGCCTTTACAAGAGATAACGACGTTAAATCAAACGTTAAATAAAAATACGAGAGGTTACAGTCTCCCCAACTTTAAGGAATTTCGTCCCGAATTAAAGACAAGGCTAAACAAAAAGATAGGGATATTCTTCTTCATGTAATGCTCACGTTCCCAAGTGAACTCAGCTCCACGTTTGTTTTTCCAACGGACTTTGACGATCGGTGTGGTAGATGTACGGGTCTTCTTCAACGTTCGATCCTAATCTCGACAGGCTTCTCAACGAAATGCAACAACTCATCAATTTGGATTTCCCCCAAAGGAACATGCAAACTTTCATCGGCTAGGCATTTCCTCAGGTTTGAGACATGGAAGACAGGATGAACCCCGCTAATTTCGGAAGATAGTTCTAGTTTATAAGCCACTTTCCCAATTCTTTTCAGAATCTTGAAAGGTCCTACGAAATGAGGAGCTAACTTACCATCCTCAAACGGACGGTCAAACCAAGCTAACAATCCAAAACCTTGAGGACTTGTTGCGTCTTTGTGTCCTTGATTTTGGTGGTGACTGGGATACGTATCTGCCGTTAGCGTATAACACATAGTTATCACTCAAGTATCAAGATGGCACCATTCGAGGCTTTATATGGTCGTAAATGTCGTCTTCGATCTGTTGGACTCACATTGGTGAGAATTTCATCATGGACTTGAACTTATTCAAGAAACGACCGACAAAGTTTCAAAATTCGAAGTAACCTTGAGGTGGCTAGAAGTCGTCAAAAGAGTTATGCTGGAAAGACGCAAACCGTTAGAGTTTCAAGTCGACGACATGGTTCTTCTTAAGTCTCTCCATGGAAGGGTGTTGTTCATCTGTCACACCCTCAAAATCCACGTGCGGGGTTTACCGCAAGGCATGTGACATACAAGGATCTCAGTCATTAGTTACTCAGAACGACTCTATATGTAAAACATTCAAAATCAAAGTTTAGCTTTAAATACTGCGAAAGCGTTAAAACCAGAAAACCCAAAACAATGTAACATGATTTAAAATGCGCAAACAAACGCGCCCAAGCATTATACAAAACCACACCATAAAGTTTAAACAAACATAATCTCGAAAACATTGTTTCATAACATGCTGACAACACCATGATGCTGACCCGTGTAATGTGCTCCTAGGCAATGGTAACCTCAACCTGAGAATAGCATACAAAAGTCACACAACGGTTGGTGAGTTCAAGAGTTTGCATTAAACATAAATCAATAACAATTGCACAATATAAGGAGTGTATTGTAATAGATAACTAGTCTATAAACAAATAGTAATAATCATAGCGATTTCACGATTGAAGCTGACTGTGTTACGTTTGTTGCCTCCTGCCACGACATACCAGGTCGTGACAATGTTCGTTAGGACAAAATTGCAACCGTTTGACCTCGATTCGCATAGGTGGGGTTCGTCAGACCCAGTAGTACTACCCAAGATTTCCCGCTAATCATCATTATTAACAATCCGAAAGTGTGAGGACTTTCATGGTATACAACACTATATCATACTAAACACAACTCATATAAAGTAAGCGTTTGTAAAACTAGTATGCTATCTCCCCCAAAAGAGAGTATGTAAAAGAGTAGGGCATGTACTCACCTGATGCGCGTAAGAAATTACTTAAGGCTTAACTTGACAAGAAAGAGTTGATAGACAACCCCCAGAGGTCACCTAGAACACATGAGTACATAAGTACGTGTACACAAAATCATAATGAAACCCTAAGTGCTCTATAAACCAAAGAACTCAAGGTTTTAGAAGACAAGACACATTTGACCCAGTTGACCCGTTTGACCCGTTGGTGACATTATAGGTGAAATTCCATTCAAACAAGCATAACAGTACATCACACATGATTTACATACAAACTGATCACATATGACACTTCATTAATCACATGTACTAACTAGATCATCATACAACCAGATATCATACAAGTCATGCGAATCGCAAACAATTATCATGTTCAACATAGTTACAACACAACCAATGCATCATACATAGAATCAAATCATGCACAGCATGCCATGTGAAGCCACTCACGACTTCACCCCCTAAACCCTGCCAATCCTACTAAGTAGGGCCTTAGATTCGCATGCATGTATGATGACCATCACATACCATTTACCAGAATTCTTATCACCCAAGATGCTTAACCATGATCAACTACAATCCAAACAATAGCCTATCATAACCCCTATGACCCATTACCATGAAATCCCACAAACAGGCCAAATATATCAACTAACCATTTAGCATTCATACAACCCAAACAATACAGTCTACCACCTTAGAAATCATCCATGAACATACTAGCATGATCCTAACATCACAAACATACTCAAACCATCATATTCAAGATTTTGAACAAATAAAGTTTCCCTTTTGGGTAAGCACATCCCAAAATTTATCAACATCCAATACATTCATGAATTCATTACTAATATACCAATTCAAGCTCATGTTAACATCTAGACATGATCACAACACTAATCATCACAATTCCTCAATCTTTCTAACACAAAGTTACTACTTTGTAAGACAGAACTACAACATTCATTCTTGGATTCTAACATTCTATCATCAATCTAACACCCAATCATCATCATAAACACATTAACAACATCAATTCATCATCAAATCATAGCATTCTTGCAAATAAAGTTACTATTATTAGTAACCTATGAACAACGCATCAAATCAAAGCTTTCTTGCATAATCAACGTAAACTAAGCATCAATATAACCTAACTAAAATCATAACTCATCAAACAACCCACAATTTGACATTCAAGCACCCCATTCAAACTAGGTTTTTCGGCCAAACAAAACCCATGAAAAAATGTAAAAATCTAACCTTTAAACGTAATGACTTGAAATTGAAGATTCTAACTTGTGGTAATGCTTAAATCGATCTATCCGTGGTTTATTGCTTGGTTCTTGGTCGAATTCAAGTGGAGAGGGGAAGAGAGTGTAGGTCGCGGGCCTGACAAGGTGGGGGGGGGGGTATTAGGGTTGGGATTTTGTGTTTTGTTTTATTTAAAATCCATAATTACCCTTAAAACCCTTATAGTTTGTATTTTATTAAAACTAAGCTTTTAGTTACTTTTTAAAAGGTTTAAACTTAAAATAATAAGCATATAAACTAACAATAATAATCATATTCATTATCTTTACTAGATACAAAACATACGGATTAAACACACACGTTTCCACGTTACGCGATAAAATTCACAATAAACATTTAAATCACATAATCACAACTAATAATCAACATAATAATTATTGTTTAGCATTATTAATTATTATTAAGTCACCAACGTTAAACAACAACGAGTGTGTGCTCACGACACGTGTATGTAAGACTTAACGGAACTAACGGAGTTTGGTAACGGAAAATTACCGGATGTCACATTATCCCCATGTTGAAAGAATTTTCGTCCCGAAAATTGCGTTACATGGTGAGTGTTCCATCAGTGGTCTACTGCATTGGCATAAAGTGATCGAAATCGAGTGAGTTTTGGGTGAGTTGTCACATCATCCCCATATTGAAAGAAATTTCGTCCCGAAATTTAAATCAGTACTTCGCCGGCTGACATCGTCTTTTCGAATAGCTGAGGATACTTAAGCTTTATTTGGTCCTCACGCTCCCACGTGAATTCTGGTCCATGTCTCGAGTTCCATCGAACTTTGACAATGGGTATCTTGCTTTGCTTAAGTGTCTTCACCTCACGATCCATCACTTCGACCGGTTCCTCAATGAAGTGTAATTGTTCATCCACTTGAACTTCTTCCAGCGGTACGATCATCGTTTCATCCGTTAAGCACTTCTTCAGATTTGAAACATGGAATACATCATGGATTCAACTTAACGAATCAAGTAGGGCTAGTCGATAGGCCACTGGACCTATTCTTTTCAATATCTCAAATGGTCCAACATATCTCGGATTTAGCTTTCCTCGCTTACCAAACCGGATCACACCTTTCCATGGTGAGACCTTCATTAAGACCTTATCACCAATCTGAAACTCTAGAGGTTTCTGTCGCTTATCAGCATAACTTTTCTGTCTGTCGTGCGCTGCAGCCATACGATTCCTTATTTGTACAATCTTTTCAATAGTCTCGTGTATTAACTCAGGACCCGTTAGCTGGCTATCACCAATTTCAGCCCAACAAACTGGTGATCTACATTTTCACCCATACAAAGCTTCAAAAGGTGCTGCCTTTATGCTAGTGTGATAATTGTTGTTGTAAGAAAAATCCACCAATGGTAGGTGAACTTCCCAGTTATTCCCGAAGTCAATCACACAAGCACGTAACATGTCCTCCAAAGTCTGTATAGTACGCTCGCTTTGACCATCAGTCTGTGGATGATAAGCAGTACTCATATCTAATCGCGTACCCAAAGATTTCTGCAATGATTGCCAGAAGTGCAATGTGAAACGAGAATCGCTGTTAGAAATAATTGAGATCGGTACTCCATGCCTCGAAACGATCTCCTTCAAATAGAGTCAGGTTAATTTCTCCATCTTGTCTGTTTCCTTTATCGCTAGGAAATGAGCAGACTTTGTTAATCTATCCACGATAACCATATTGTGTCACAACCAGTAGAAGTTTGAGGTAACTTAGTAATAAAATCCATTGATATCTGATCCCACTTCCACATAGGGGTCTCGGGTTTTTGTAATAGTCCAGACGGTTTTTGATACTCCACTTTTACCTTTGAGCAGGTCAGACACTTGCTCACATATGTAGCTACATCCTCCTTCATGTTAGGCCACCAGTAGTACGCCTTCAAATCATGGTACATCTTGTTAGGTCCAGGATGTATAGAGTACTTAGACTTGTGTGCCTCACTCATGACCAAGTCTCTCAGATTTCCATGTAGAGGTACCCAAAGTCTATCCATGAAGTAACAAATTCCATCCGCTTTTACTTCCATTTGTTTTTCCATTCCCCTTAACGATTCAGACCCGATGTTTTCTGCTGTCAACGCTTCTATCTGAGCCTCTCGGACTTGTTTAGGTAACTGTGTGCTAATGGTAAGCTGCAAAGCTCGCACACGTCGAGGCTTAGCAGTTTCTTTCCTACTCAGCGCATCAGCAACTACATTTGCTTTCCTCGGGTGGTACTTGATAGCACAGTCATAGTCATTTAGTAATTCTACCCAACGCCTTTGCCTCATGTTCAGTTCCTTTTGCTCAAAGATATACTGAAGAGTCTTGTGATCGATGTAAATAGTGCATTTGGTACCATACAAGTAATGTCTCTAGATCTTTAACGCAAAAACTACGGCACCCAGCTCCAAGTCATGGGTGGTATAGTTCTTCTCGTGAACCTTTAACTGTCTAGAGGCGTAAGCTATCACCTTATCCCGCTGCATCAGGACACATCCAGGCCCTTGAATGGAAGCGTCACAATAGACTACGAAATCATCACTACCCTCCGGTAACGCCAATATCGGTGCGCTACACAGTTTCTGTTTCAGCAACTGGAAAGCAGATTCCTGACTCTCGCCCCATTTGTATGTTGTTCCCTTGTGAGTCAAGGCTGTGAGAGGTTGTGCAATCTTAGAGAATCCTTCGATGAACCATCGATAATATCCCGCTAATCTAAGGAATTTTCGTATCTCACTTGGTGTCTTAGGAACATACCAATTCTTTATCGCTTCAATCTTTGCAGGATCAACATGTATTCCCTTCTCATTGACAATATGACCCAAGAATTGCACCTCACGTATCTAGAAATCACACTTAGAAAACTTTGCGTGCAGTTGTTCCTTTATAAGTAATTCCAATATTAAATGTAAGTGCTCTCCATGTTCTTCCTCAGTCCTTGAGTAGATCAATATGTCATTAATAAAGACGATAACAAACTGATCAAGATAGGGTTTGCATACGCGATTCATGAGGTCCATGAATACCGCTGGTGCATTCGTCAACCCGAATGGCATGACCAAGAACTCGTAGTGACCGTAACATGTAGGAAAAGTAGTCTTCGAGATGTCCTCCTCTCGAACTCTCAGCTGATGATACCTAGACCTCAGGTCAATCTTAGAGTAATAGCTTGATCCTTGCAGTTGATCAAACAAATCATCTATACGAGGTAAGGGATATCTATTCTTGATCATGACTTTGTTCAGTTCCCTATAGTCAATGCATATTCGAAATGTACCATCCTTCTTCTTGACAAATAGAACTGGCGCTCCCCAGGGCGACGAACTCGGTCGGATAAACCCTTTATCCAACAACTCTTGCAGTTGAGCGGATAATTCTTGTAGTTCGTTCGGAGCTAACCGGTAAGGTGCTCTCGCAATCGGAGCGGCTCCTGGAGTCAACTCAATTTGGAATTCAACTTGACGATGAGGCGCTAATCCAGGCAGGTCTTCTGGAAACACCTCGGGAAACTAGCGAACTACGGGGATATCCTCTATCTTCTTTCCCTCGGTCTGTTTATTTGTGATGAGTGCCAATATGGCCACTCGACCCTTTCATAACAACTTCTGTGCCTTCATGAACGAGGTGATAGGCCCTCACCACTCCTATCACCTCTAACCGTAAGGACGTCTTCGCCAATGGGAATCCATATGATCTTCTCGTGGGATATGACTTCCGCTTGTTTACTGGAAAGCCAATCCATGCCTACTACTACATCAAAACTTCCTAGTGCAACAGGCATGAGATCTATGGCGAATGTATGACCAACAAGCTCTATTTTGAAGTCTCTAAGAATATACGTTACGTGAATCTGTGTACCGTCAGCTAACTCTATGGTGTATTTATATTCTAAGGCTGAGGGCATATCACTTAAAAGACTACAAAACATAGTGGACACGAAACTTCTATTAGCTTCGGTATCGAATAATACGGTAGCAAATGACCATTAACCGAAAATTTACCAGTTACAGTTGTAGGGTCGTTTAGAGCCTCACCTGAGCCAATGACGAAGGCTCTTCCTTTGGCCCATTGTTGCTATTGCCTCCATTGTTGTTGCCATTACTATTGTTGTTGTTGTTTCCATTGTTATTATTGCTGTTGTTGCCATTACCATTCCTCCTGAGCTGGGGACAGTTGCGTCTGTAATGGCCTTCTTTTCCGCATTCAAAACAGCCTTTGGGATTTTCCTGGGACTGTTGTGGCTTTTTCATCAGTTCACCACGATAGTCTTTGGCAGCATGACCAATCTTCCCACAACGTTGGCACTTGAAATTGTCACATCAACCCACATGGTGGTAGTTACACCGGTTGCACTTCAGCTGTCTTCCGCCATATCCACCGGGTCCTTGATTTGAGGGAGTTGCCTGGTTGAAGCTTCGATTGTTATCGAACCTCCGTTGCTGTTGTTGATTTTGCTGCTGTTGTTGAGGTTGAGATTGGCTAGTTGATGGGGATGCCTTGTTGCCTGAACCATCCCACTTGCGTTTACGGTCGGGCACGCTTGCCACCGCGCCCCGCTTGGGTAATTTGCCTTGCTCTACCTCTTGATCAGTAAGTTTGTGCGACAATCGAATAACCTGCTGGATAGTGGTGAGGTTCACAACAGTCACCATGCTTTGTATCTCCGGAACCAAGCCATGCTGATAAAGCTCAATTCGTTTGATCGACGGATCGATCATGCCTGGGCAAAGCATTGCCAACTCGTAAGACCTCATGGTGTAAACCTCGATCTCAGATTCCTTCCATCTTTAATTTCCAGAAAGCCTCCAACTTCTGGACTTCATCCAGTTCTTCCTCCGGATCTTCTTCTGGTTCTTCCTTATTAGGGTCCACCAAAGGTGCAGGAGCTTCAGCAACCTGAAGTGCTACCAGTTGTGCCTCTAAATCAGCAACCAATCATTAGCCATCGCCTCCCGCTGCTCTAGTGCATTCACGCATCCCGTAAACGCTCCCACGCCGTTAGCCATCGCATAACACCCATTAAGGGTTTTCCCATGTTGCTCCTCCAGTGTATCCACTTGTTGTCACAGTTCTCGCACCTGGTGTCTTAGGGTAAAATTCTCACTAGTGAGTATCCTGACACGTTGCTGCTTGGTGTCCAGTGTAGCCACTAGTACAGCAAAGGCTTGCTCTTGAGGAATATCCAGGGTAGGGAGTGTGAGAGATGGGGTAGCTGTTGACGACCTCGTTCGTGGTCGGGTAGAGGCTATCGGTGGTACTCGCTCCCGATATATCATATGCCGTATGTAGGTAGGATAGTAATCCCAATCTCGCGGAGGATCACGTTCATGTATCGCGAACGGTTGATCCCAATCGACCTCTTCAGATGGATACTGATGTCATGGCCAGTCCGATCCACTGTCCGGTACGGGTGAGTAAGGAGGTGACTCAGATCTCGCGGGTCTCTTACCCAAGTCACGCGACGACGATGCCATGCTGCGAAGTACATGATGCGTATGCCAATGAGTATACAGTAAGGAATAAGTGACAAGTAACTAACAACTGTGTGGTTATAGTCTAGTGTGTGTATGCAACCTAGTTCCCTATAACGGTGTTATAGAATGGTATCAGAGCCACTCATGTGCCGTTGGAGATGGTGGAACAAACCTCACCAGGTATGGTGAGTTCTCGGGCTCATCGAGGACGACGAGTCCAAAGGGGGGGTGATTATGACACCCTACATATATCCCACATCGGCCGTGGACAGGAGAGATTCCTGGTTCATAAGGAATGTCCAGTCTCTAATATCACCAACTCATTTTGGGTGTATTGGCTGGGGATAAGAGGAGAACTCCACAGTTAAGCGTGCTTAGGTGGCAGCAATCTAGGGACGGGTGACCTCCCTGGGAAGTTTTCACCCTGGCAACCAAAAGCAAATCCGTGAGCTCCTCGTGGTAAAGCGGACAATATTGGTGGTGTGAGGGGGCCAGATGTTACAATACAGATTATAGTTAATGATGGTCATCCTGAGCTAGCTACATCTGATTCACCCAAGTATGTAGTCATGCCGATGAAGAAAGATATATTCATGTATCTAATGGGTGCACGTGGGAATGCATGGGATGGTTCCTATTTTGCTAAGTTGGGAAGATTTGTAGATGATTTTAGAGCTGAAGATAGACCACAAGCGACTGATTCTTCTCATATTCATAGATATGTCTCATCTGGTGCTTCTACATCTACTGCTCGGGCTGCTAAAGCTGATACAGCTGGTCCATCAGCTAGAATTGCACCAGAAGCACCTGAGAGTTCTCAGGGTGCTACCAGATCTGCAGTTGATGCTGAGATAGACTCATGGTTTACTAGCAGTGGGAGTGAGACTGATAGTGACCAGATAGGGAATGTACCCTATGTATTACAGGAACCTCCCAGAGTGCGAGAAACACCAGCCAAACGCATTGTTGAGGAGCGTGATTCTGACTTCATTCCTGAGGAGACTCTAGTGACTAGAGGGAGGTGAAAGAGGATGGCTAGGATAGCAGGTGAGAGTCCTTGTGGTAGGGGCAAAGGACATGGTTTGTTGAGGAGACGTCTGACCCCAGTGACCACTGATCCGATCATAGAGGAGACTACTATTACAGAGACTCATGTCACAAAGAGTGAGGCAACACCAACTGTACAAACTAAGGTGCCCACTTCTACTGCTGACATTTTGAGGACCCCTCCTAGAGATCAGATGGTGGATGAGATGATTGGGATGAAAGATTTCCTAATCACAACTCCCGAGTTTAGACAAGGTGCTAGTACATTTGCTAGTTCACCTACACGTATTACATTGGAGGAGCGTGTTCAGAATTTAGAAGGGGAGATGTTTGAGAAGACTGAAGTGATAGATGATCTGCAGAGACAATTGATTAATAGAGATGAGAGGATTAAGAATCTTGAACAATAGCAAGCTTTCATTTTTAGCTATGTTCAGATTCTGGAGCAAAATTTTGCGAGACTTCACTTCAGGTGGTTCATCTCAGTTCACAAATCAAGGAACCACTAAAGTTGGAGAAAGTAGCGGACAACAAACTGCTGGTCCTGAACCTGTGATAGACCCGATTATTCATACAGAGCATCCTATTAATCCTGTTGTTCAGGAAAGGACAACAGAGACTGCTGAAGCTGGTCAAGAGTCACCATCTACTGATATTCATATGACTACTAAGGACCAGCCTGTAGTTCTTACTGGAGAGGCATTTATTGAGCCTGAACATATGATGCCAATACCAAACCAGCAGAAGAAGAAGATGAGGATTAGATATGGTTGATTATGAATTGTCTGAGGATGATGATGATGAGGATGAGGATAATGATGAGGATGAGGATGGTTATGGTAATAATAGAGATGAAGATGATAATGGTGGTAATGATGATGATGATCTGGGTGGTGATGTGGGTCAGCTGCTATAGGTAATGCTGGAACATCAGGTACTGACAATATCTCTGGACCAAGTCCTGATGATTCAGTTGATTGCACACCTTTAGACCCGGAAACTGAGGTTGCATATGAAAAAGAATTCTATACATTCTAGAAAAGTCTTAATGCTAAGGAGACGGAAGAAGAGTTTGGTGCATTTGATGATCTGGAAGAGGGTTTTGAGTACACTGATATATTCTGAAACAGTCTAAAAGACTTGTTTTCTGATACTTTGATTGAAGAAGGAGAGATTGTAGGGAAGTCGAGTAACACTCAAACGAGTGACGAAACAGTGAATGTTATGGGTCAAAGTGTTGTTCCTTAGGTCGGTAATATTACAGTTAGTGCTCCTCCCCCACCGACTTATATACACACGCTGAGGCATTCCAAACCTTTCACAAGGTATGGAAACTCAGAACCAATTATTAGTTGGGCTTATGATCTAGGAAAGAAGATGTATATTGTAAAGAGAAAAGGCGGTGCTATAGAATATTTTCAAGATGAGCACGACTTTCATACACTCAGAGCATTAGATTTATATGCTATGGGTAGTGTTCCATTCTTTAACCCAAATAATTACAGTAAGGCTAACTGGATTTGAATTATGATTTATAGACAGAGCCGAACCAACTTCAAAGACTTTAAGACAGCCAAATCAAAAGTTATTGAAGATGAGACCCAGATGGACCCAAATACGAACGAGCCAATGAAGATAAGGGTTTATAGACATCCACTCTATGCTAAGAAGATTCCCATTCACTCTCCAGTTCCAATTAACACTTTATCTAAACTAAAGGGATGGATTTGTGAAAAAGATAGTGGTCATGCAGTGATCAGTTGTGAAGATAAAGAATTCCGTATCATCAACCCTATGGATCTGCTACAATTTAGGAAAGAAGGTTTGATGAAGTTGCAGGCATGTCCTATTGCAGCTGATGAATCTGTACACTTCATAGTGGCACTGTTCGGTTGGATGATTACGAAGGCCCTGAACAACAAAATGTATGCTTATGGGGGCAGTTATCAGGTTGCAGACGTGGACTTCTTACAGCATTGATTTACCAAGCCTAGGGGGAGATTGTAGAGGTTGAACCTATGAGGCTCTAGAAATCAAATCAAGATCAAGTCACTCGAGAACCTAGAGTTATCGCGCGAAAACAGCTTCTCGCGCGACAACTACTAGTCGCGTGAGAACTAATGTTTTTGCGCAAGAACTTCTTTTTGTTTATAAATAGAAGTTTTGCATTGTAATAGTTAGCACTTTGATAGAGATATTTTCACTTTCCTGATTTGTGCTAATGCACTGTAATCGAATCAGAGATCTATTGATTTGAAAGTTTATTTACTTGACTGTGTTCATCTTTTCTATATTCAATCTTGTTACCATGATGATTACATTCCGCATTCTCATCACGAGATCGATCTAATTGTATTGTGTTAATCCTTACACTGTAACACCCGGAAATTTACTAAAAGGAAAAGAAAAGAAAAGTATAAAGAAAGAAAGGTGAAATAACTCAAGTTGAGGGGCTAAAGTTGTGCAAGTGGCAAACTTTATTATAATTGTGTTTAAAAAGTAGGGCATGGCCGCCCATGCCCCCACTTACTTTCTGTTTTTGGCTGCAAAGAAGAAAGAAGAAGAGTTTCCCCGGTTTTAGAGAGAGAGAAGAAAAAGAATCATCAAAAGGTGAGTTTTCTTGGGTAATAGTTCGGTTTCAGCTGGATTTTAGAGTTTTGGACCGAGATTTTTGGTGTTTAGCGCTTGTTTTTGTGGATTTTATGTGTGAATTGCAGGTGGGTCTCGGGTTTGCAGTGCCCTACTCGAATGCTGTTCAAGGTGAGTTTCTAGATCCCCTCTTTTACTGGTTTTCTAAGTGTTTGGGGTTGTTATACATAACGAGTAGAAGTTTTTAAAAGCAAACAATGAGTTTTCAGCATGATGTTTGACTGTGCCATGTTGATTCTTGTTTTAGAAGTTGTTCTTGGGTTTTGTTTGATGTTTAGCATGTTTTAGTGTTGTAGCATGGTAGATTTATGCTAGGATGTGTTAGAATAATGTTGGGGTGTTGTTTGTAGCATAGGTTATATTTCAGATTGTTTTCCATGCGCCTAACTAACCTCATGCGCCAAAGTTTTCATGCGCCCAGATTGTTCCCATGCGCCCAGAGTTGCCCATGCGCCTAAGTGTTGGACATGCGACCAACTAGTGCCCATGCGCCCAGAGTCGCCCAGGCGCCCAAGTACCTCATGCGCCCCAGCAGTTCCCATGCGCCCAGAATGTGCCCATGCGCCTAAGTACCCCATGCGCCCACTGCTCATGCGCCTAAGTGTGGCTCATGCGCCCAAGCAGTGTTCATCCACCTGCATAGTGTTTAAGCGCCCGCATAGTGCTCATGCGCCTAGACTGTTTTCATCTGAATTTAGATGCTCTTGCACCTAGGATGTTCATCCGCATTTGTTTGTAGACTTAGATATTTCTGGGAGATTTGGGAGGGTGATGGTTGTGCTAAGTTATGTTGTGTTGGTTATGCCGGTTGTGTTATGCATGTTTGTGTGTTGTTGATGATGCTCGTGTTATGTATGATGTGGCTTTACCTATTATGTATGAGTGCATAAGTAAAGTATTATGTAACAAAAGTGAAAGATAACGAGAATGGAGGTAATGAACGATGAGACCTTTAACGCCCGCCCTGGTACTGCTTCGAGCATGAGTCGGGGGTATTGCATGAGACAGGATCTGGATGATGGTGAGAGATGTAATGAATGATAATGTTGAACGATGATGAAGATACTAGTTATTATCAATGTGTACGTATGATGTGTGATCACGAACGAATGTAAAGGTTACGTTTTAACGAAAGTAAAGTATTTTATTTTAAAAGTAGAACTCACTCAGCGTCGTTGACTTTTTTGTATGCATAATAGTTGGCAGGTTTTTGTGTTGATGCTGTGGAGGTGTAGGCATGGATGCATAAGCTACTAGGAGCGTTTTGAGGCTAGCATTCACATTTTGATATGATGTTGTATTTGAAATTTACATGAATGATGTAGTGAAATGATATGTTTAACTTATAAATGAGAAGTCTTTTTTATTCTGCTGCGATAATGATGTATCTTTTAAATGTTTTTATGCAATGATTGACCAACTGTGGGGTTTCCGGAAACGGGGGTCTTACAAGTTGGTATCAGAGCCAAAGTTTAAGAGAATTGGGTAAATATTTTCAAGAGAAACTAAACTTAAACTATGAATGGGACCAAAGGAAAGGGATGCCAGTCCTAGTAGCTACATGCCTGCAGGTAAAGGTTTTACGTAAACGTTTTATGTAAGTTAATGAAAAGGGGAATTATGTGCGCGTGTTATGTGGTTTATGTGCTTTTGTGTAGATTTAGATACTGATGTAGTCAGAATAGGAAATGCTCGGAAATGAAGGGTAAAGTAAGTGGCTAATCTCAACTGGCCACTGTAATTAGGGGCTTATTATACTTGACATAATCTGAGCTATTACCTTGAATGATCGTGTTGGTGTTTGAATCTTGTAGTATTTAGTGATGGCTGATGGTAGATCTTCTGAGGCTTCATGAGGTGGAGGTCGGGGTGGACGTGGTGTTAGACCACGTGTCACGAGGAGCGGAGCTAAGACTGTAAAAAACAGCTCCTGAAGAGCCCGAGCTTCGTGACCAGGTCGGTAAGGATGAAAGTGCTAATCCTAAGGCCTCAATGAGGGAGGTAGTAGCAGAGGAAGTTCATTTGTTTATTGCAGACACTTCTTCCGACTGTAGCGACCGAGGTTATTAGCTGTGAAGGAGGATGAGAAGAAGGAGGCTGAAGAAGAGGAAGACCGCTAGACGAGGAGGCGAGGAAGGAGGTTTAAGGAAGGAAGCAACCAGAGACTGATATGGTTGTCTCCAGCGACAATGAGGAGGAGGAGAGAAGTGTGCAGAAACTATGAGGGGATGTAGCATTGGGGCATTCCAAAGGTGAAGGCCCCCTACGTTCGATGGGAATGGGAGTGTTGCGGCTACTCACCGTTGGGTGAGGGAGAGGGAGGCGGTACTCGATATCAGCGAGTGCTGAGAGGAGCAGAGGTGAAGTTCGCTACCCACTCATTTTGGACTCGGCCTTGTCTGTTGGGACAACTTGTCAAGCCGAGGGTACCAGGGCAATCAGGAGGATGAGGTGGAATGAGCTGAAAAGGTTGGTAATTGAGGAGTTTTGCCCTTATAGGGAGCCTGACAAAGTTGAGAGAGAGTTCTTGCAGTTGGAGGCGGGAACAATTACGCACCAGCAGTACACCATGAAGTTCAACAAGATGGCAAATTGGTACCAGATCAGGTAAACCTGTGTCACGAAAGATCAAGAGGTACATTCAAGGTCGGCAGATATCTACAGACATCTGATTTCCGCTCGGCCAGGTACGTTTAGGTCGATGGTCGATCTAGCAGGAAGACTGTATGACTAGCAGAGGCGGTGCCGATAGTGGATGTGGAGAAGGAGCAGGGCAAGGTTAGGAATGGGAATGGAAGGCGGGACAATGATGGTGGATTGTGGCTGGAGGTAAGACGATGAGGGTTGATGATTGGAAAATGTTAACAGGGAGAGAGGAAGTATGCAAGAAGTGTGGTAGAGGCCACGAGGGGGAGTGCAAGTGGGGACTAAACATCTGCTTTCAGTGGGGGAAAAAGGGCGCCAGGGCGAGAACTGCCACATGGCTAAATGTTACAGCTGTGGCGAGACTGGACATATGAGCAGAGGCTATAAGAAGTCGGGGCCAGAGAACTCCTGTACAAGGAAGGGGCTGAGAAGGAGAGTAGAGGAAGAAGGTTAGAGCACACGCTATGACCGGGAGGAGGCTAGAGTGGACTCCGACATGTCGTCAGGTACGTTTCTAGTAAACTAAATTGATGCATTTGTACTTTGATTGTGGTGCTAGTAGTAGTTTCATTCCTGTTGCCTCCTATGATAAGTTGCACGCTAGGAGTAGGAAGATCAATGAGCCCTTCGATGTAGAAATTCCTATTGGTAAGTCCACTAGGTTACCTGATGCCCTAGAGGATTAGGCGATAGAATTGGAAGAGCACGTGTTTCCTGCTAGACTGTCAGGACAAACTTAGGTGGATAGGTGTACGCCTTCGGATGAATTGGCTAGCAGCCTATGAGACAACATCGAGTGTCGCAAGAAGAGGTTTTTTGATCAACCGCACCCGTAAGAGTTCGGTGCCGACCTACGGCGACTGAGTAATGATGAAGGCCGATTCAGAATGCAAGAAAGCTAATAACGAGGTATATAGGGCCATTCCGAATTGTTGGTCAGGTTGGGAAGTGTCCTAGCGACTGAAGTTACCCGATGAGTTAAGTAGAATTCATCCAAACGTTCTGTATTTCGTCTGAGGAAGTGCTCAATCGGGAAGGATATGATCGTGCCACTAGAGGATATTGAGATTGACGAATGACTCAACTACGTGGAGCAACGGTGGCCATTACTGGTAGAAGGGAGAGAAGGGCTAAGGAGAAGGGTGGTTTCACTTGTGCGAGTACAGTGGAGCCCAAAAAGGGGTCTGAGCCTACATGTAAGATCAAGGAAGAGATGAGACACCATTATCCCACTGTTCGAGGAGTGACAGGTTTCGGGGATGAACCTATATAAGGGGGTGGACTTGTAACACCTGGAAATTACTAAAAGGAAAAGAAAAGAAAAGTATAAAGAAAGAAAGGTAAATAACTCAAGTTGAGGGGCTAAAGTTGTGCAAGTGGCAAACTTTATTATAATTGCGTTTAAAAAAAAGGGCATGGCCCCGGTACTATGTCAGCCTTCGGGCATGAGTCGGGGGTTTGTTACAGGCCCCGGTACAGTATCAGCTTTCGAGCATGAGTCGGGGGTGTGCAATACGAGATAGGATCCTTGTCGCGTACCCCGGTACTGTGTAGCTTTCGAGCATGAGTCGGGGGTTTGTTTACAGGGCCCCGGCACAGTATCAGCTTTCGAGCATGAGTCGGGGGTATTGCATGAGACAGGATCTGGATGATGGTAAGAGATGTAATGAATGATTATGTTGAACCATGATGAAGGTAATAATTATTATCAATGTGTACGTATGATGTGTGATCACGAACGGATGTAAAGGTTATGTTTTAAGGAAAGTAAAGTATTTTATTTATAAAACTAGAACTCACTCAGCGTCGCTGACTTTTTTGTATGCATAATAGTTGGCAGGTTTTTGTGTTGATGTTGAGGAGGTGCAGGCATGGATGCATAAGCTACTAGGAGCGTTTTGAGGCTGGCATTCATATTTTGATATGATGTTGTATTTTGAAATTTACATGAATGTTGTAATGAAATGATATGTTTTAACTTATAAATGAGAAGGGTTTTTTATTCCGTTGATATAATGATGTATCTTTTAAATGTTTTTATGCAATGATTGACCAACTGTGGGGTTTTCGGAAACGGTGGTCTTACAAAAACAACTAGCCACAAACATAAAACTGAATACCATGGTTAGCTCTTACCGTACTACAACAATAACACCACCTACATCTCGAGTCGAAAGTCAAAAAAATGATCCACTTGCCCCATAATTTGTTCCATCCGGCCTGAAACTATGGCTCCATGTTGTTAAATGTCAAGGTTTAGGTCACCTAAAAAGGGACTGACCGATAAACAGGTAATTTCTTTGGTTGATGATATTGTCCCGTATATGATAATGTTGGTGAGGAAGATATGGATGCACCTGCCGAGGTTCTCTACCCTGATCGGGGTGAGGCTC
>JACCIY010000072.1:0-23873 GCA_025506505.1 Flaveria sonorensis | reverse complement strand
AGCCATGAGCTCGGAGATAGGATTTCATCCAATCCTTGTCTCCCTCCTTTTTGGCAGCCGCAAGTTCTCCCTCTACCTCTTTCTTTTTGTTCTATTTAAGCTTCTCCCTGCAGCCTTTTTCCTCTCCTTGTTGATTAGATCTTGCTCTTTGTGAAAAAGAAACAAGATCATGTCGGTTTTGTGTGAGTTGCCAAACCTCTTAAGAATAGCTCTTGTACAGAGAAAGACATTCTTTCTCCATCCTCTCCCTTTCTATAGCTTCTTCTTCTTCTCTTCCTTCTTTCCTCCTCTTTAGCCAACCTTACTGCTTCTTCCTTTTCTTTGTACAGCAAGGTTGCCTTTCTAGTTTCACAAGCTCATCAGTTGGGAGTAGAGGAGTTTCTTCATTGTTACTCCTAGGCTGATGAGCATATCAATGATTTCCACCCTCCTTTGATTGTTGAGACTTTCTTGGGCGGCTGCTGCTGCTTTGCTACTTGCAGCCAACAACTTTCTAGTATCAAGTCTGCCTTTTTTCTTTAGCTTCTCCATCATCTTCCTTTTCTAGTAGCTCCTCAGCAGTAAGCTTTCCTTCCCCTAGGATCAGAGGAAGATTCACCCTTTAGGAACTCAGGTTCAGAAGATTCAGGTTGGAGTGAGGGTGTTTGAAGTAGTGGTTCTTGTAAGAGAGGGTTGTAAGGAAGTCCTCACTGTTAATCTCAGAGGCTAGTTCAGGATTGCTTTGTGATGAACAGATCACTGGATAATGAAGACAGACCAATTACTCCTTCGGTAGCTTGGATTTCTGCCTCCGAAGTAACTAGAACTACATCACCTGTCCCATCCAAATCAGTTGCTGGGTCATCAGTCTGTACATCCCCTTTGAAGTTAATCTTGGGTTCAATAGAGACCTTAGGTTGACCAACTTCCTCTTTATAGGTAGGTGGGCATTCAGCCTTTAAAGCTCTTCAGCTCCAAAGTAGGCGACAGCTAGATCAGGGGAGGCTGTTCAATGGAGGAGCTCAATAGAAATTTGGTTAGAAACCTATTGAGATATGAGAATCCTTTGGTCCACTTGAAAGGTAATAGGAGCTGGTTGAGGGAAGACTGTAGTAGGGTGATGTTGTTGGGGGTAAAGATAGAACTTAAAGAAACCTGGATAGGTACGTGCCTGACAGACTTCTCCATCTGTGTCTCAGCTAGTTTAGTCTTGAGATGTTCAATCTCAAGTTGCTGAGTGGCAGACCTGTCCTCTAAAATCTTAACCTTTGATTCAAGGTTTGAGACTTTAGAAATCAGGTATTTGATATGAGTTGCAGACTACCCTCATCTTCTTTTGAAGAATCTAGGGAGATGAGATAACATGCCTGGCTGTTCATCATCACCACCAGTAATGGTTTCTTGGCGCCCTGGATACCCTTCCCTACTGATGTCCTTTTCGGAAAGATTAATTGGCAAGGTTGTCATAGACTCAGTCTCATTGATGTCACCACTTTCCTGAGAGGCCAGTAAGACACTCTCAGTAGTGGCGGCTGAGTCTACATGAGTTACCTCCACACTAGTTGGACTCACCTCAGTTTGGCTTAACTGATGTTGGCTAGATATCAGAGGTTCCCTGGGGCTCAGTTGATCTTGAGAGAGGTATTATAGATCAACATCATGGCCCTGATGGAACATGATATCCTCATCAGGTTGGATTAAAAGGTCAGGAAGGATAGAGAGGTTAATTCTAATGACCCGGGACCTTGGTCAACACCTAATGGCTCTTCTGTAATAGCAGATGTGCCATGATGTGGTTGTCCTTTTTGTTGCTCAGGGAGTGTTAGGACTCACCCTGAGGGCTAATTGAGACTGAGGAGACTCAACACTGATATTAAGGTCGATGATGGAGGATGGTATGACCTCTGGCTGAGTGGGAGCCCTGAGTTCCACTCGAGCCTTTTTAGTGTGAACAGAGGGGACCTGATCAATCAGAGTAGATTGATCAGGGGTTCGCTTAGGGCGTCTGGTGTATGTAACCTTTATTGGGAGAAGATTAGTGAATCTCCCAGTGAAATTGGTGGACACCTTCTTCAAGGTCTTGAAGATGCCTAGCCTCATGTGTGGGACCATTAGAGTGTCTGCATGTTGTAGTCTGTTCTGGTCCAGCTCACAGTTTATGATATGCTGAATAAACCGGGGATACATGAAAAATGAATCCCGGGTAAGATTTCCTCACAGATTGTTCAGCACAAACCTTGAATAGTTGAAGCGGAGGCCTTTTACCATTCCATGGACTAGGCAGCCCAGATCATATGGGATTTGATCCCAACCCCTTGATTTGTTGGATAGGCAGTGTAGAACGATATGCAAGAAGAATTTTCAGTTGTAAGAGAAATTAAACTTTAAACAGTGGACTTGTGCACATCACCACCATATCCCATCTGAGTGTATGTGTTTGCTAGCTCAGATTTGGGGAATTCAGTAGGGGCGCCTTCGTCATGAAGCTCCAGATGCTCGCTGATGGTAGATTCAGAAATGATGATCTCTTGTCCGCTAATTCTCAACCTGATGACCCTCTCATCATTCAGAGTTTCAAAACGACCATTTTCCCAAAATTCGGTCATGAGATTAGAGTATATGGTGGGGTTTACAGTGAGGGCGGTAAAGTATGTGGAGTGGAACAAAAAATCGATGATGGAGGCAAAGTCAGCATCCTTAGAGGAATCAAGGATGGCGACTTGGTTATGTTGAGGATTGAGAGCCATTGTAAGAAAGTATTGTTTGATTGAAGGAATTTGAGAGAGAGTGAAGATGATAATGGGAGTGTTAGGTTTCAGAGGTGGTAAAAAGGTAAAGAAAGAGAGTTGAAAGTTTTAAATAGAGGGTAAAAGACCATACCGATAAGGTGAAAAGACAGTTTGGGTGTGTACTTGAGTACGGCAGCAAGGTAGATAATTTAAAATATTCCAAAAAGATCTTAATCTTTACATAGTGGAGCCCAAAGGTTTCCGTTACACAGTAAAAGTTTTCTTCCGAAGGGAAAGTTGCTTCCGAGAGAAAAGACTTCTTCCGAGAAGAAGTTAATAACCTTCGGAAATAAATTTGATCTATGATCAAATTTTCTTCCGAGGGTAAAAACTCTTCAGAAGAGAGTTTTAAAGTGAAGGAATTTACCTTCGAAAGATATAAAGATCTCTTTCGAGGGCAAATTTCTTTCGGAAGAATTTTCACTTAGAAGAAAACCTTTAGTAACAGGGCTTAGATTATAATTTGACAATATAAACAAGACACATTTTAAAAAGGTTTTTAAAAGAAAAAACTAGTCAAGGTTAATCATCCCAATAGCTATGATTAAGTATTTAAATCTTTGTTCATCAAAGGCTTTGGTGAACAAGTCAACATATTGTTTATTTAATTAATTTTTACTAGTTTAATCAAGTGTTTCTCATGAATATCTCGAATGAAATGATACCTGATATCAATGTGCTTTGTCTTGGAGTGCTGATTGGATTTTCTGTAATGGAAATAGCACTCGTGTTGTCTATGTGGATAGGAGTATTCATGAAGTTGAATCCATAGTCTAACATCTGATTTTGAATCCATAGCAGTTGAGCACAACAGCTCACAATAGCAATGTATTCAGCTTCAGCAGTTGATGTAAAGACAAATGATTGCTTCTTTCATTG
Organism: Flaveria sonorensis; assembly: GCA_025506505.1. NCBI lineage: Eukaryota > Viridiplantae > Streptophyta > Magnoliopsida > Asterales > Asteraceae > Flaveria > Flaveria sonorensis. Next base: position 20,226 of record JACCIY010000072.1, on the reverse strand, counting down.
CCAGGAAATAATCCTTCTTCTAAGAAATTGACATCCTCCTGATGTGGATTTCTTGTTAATGTTGCAGCCACCATAATCACTGTCAGAGTACCCATAGAGATAGAAATCCTTATTCTTAGGATACCATAGACCCAGTTTGGGAGCTCCTTTGAGGTATCTAAGAATCCTTTTGATGGCAATTAGGTGAGACACCTTAGGAGCAGCCTGATATCTTGCACAGATGCAAGTTGCAAACATGATATCAGGTCTACTACTGTGAGATACATCAGAGATCCAATAATTGCCCTGTACTGATGCTGATCAGTATCCTCCCCCTCGAAATCAGGACATAGATTATGATTTTTGGTATAGGTGTCTTGGTTGTCTTACAATCTTTCATCTTAAATCTTTCTAATGTCCTTGACATACTTAGACTGGTTGATAAAGAACCCTTCTTCCATCTGCTTCACTTGAATCCCAAGAAAGAAATCCATCTTTCCCATGGAGCTCATCTCAAATTTCTTTCTCATGATGCTTTCAAAGTCTTTGCACATTTGGTCATTTGAGGAACCAAATATGATGTCATCGACATAGATTTAAACAAGCAGCATGTCCTTCCCAGATTTCTTTATGAACAAAGTCTTTTCTATGGTGCCTCTGGTGTAGCCATTTTTGAGGAGAAACTGACAGAGTCTCATACCACAGCCTAGGTGCTTGATGCAACCCATAAAGAGCTTTATCCAGTTTGCACACATAGTTAGGATGCTGTAGGTCTTCAAATCCAGGTGGCTGACACACCTAGACTTCTCTGTCTATATTCCCATACAAAAATGCACATTTGACATCAAGTTGATAGACTGTGAAGTTCTTGGATGCTGCAAAAGCAAGGAAGATTCGCAAAGCTTCAAGTCTTGCAACAGGTGCAAAGACATCAGTGTAATCTATGCCTTCTTCCTGTGTGTATCCTTGAACAACAAGTCTTGCCTTATTCTTGATGATCAACCTCTATCATCTCTTTTGTTTCTGAACACCCACTTGGTGCCAATAGGGACTTGGCCAGGTGGCAAAGGACACAGGTTCCATACTTTTGCCTCTTGAATTGAAGCAATTCCTCTTACATAGCTTCAATCCAATTGTTGTCCTTGAGAACTTCTTCCACCTTTTTTGGTTCAATTAAGAAAGAAAGCATGAGTACAAGCATACATTCCCATTATGGGTCTGATTTCTTATTCTCACACCTTCTGATACATCCCCAATGATGTTTTCAGTTGGATGAGTGTTGTATATCCTGAGCCAAGGAATTACATCTAATTGCATAGATAGGTCTAAGTTTGAGAGTTTTGCTCAGAACTTCGAACACCTCTCAAGCTGATGTCTCACATTCATTCAATGAGGACTGATTGAATGAATGAGTGACATCATCAATGGCAGTATATGTGAAGCAGCATCAACAGTTGCCTGTTCCTCCATGTCACTGTCTTCATCAGCTTGGTGTTGAGTGCTTGAATTGTCAACCTTTGGGTTATGAGGCTCAGTGAGCTGACAATTTGTTGAAGCTCCTTTGTTTCCTGAGATACTCATGCTTTCAGGACTTTCAGCAGTAGGAGCTTGTTCTTCATTTCTTCTGGAGAACTGGAAATAGGTCTGGTAACTCAAACAGTTGATCTTCATATGGGTCACTTTGAGTTCCTGTTCCAGCTGAAACATTCTCACAAGATGGTTTAGAATAGTTTGGAAACAATTCTAAATCAAAAATGTATTCAGGTCCATTCCCTCTAACACAAGGAGTGTGCTCATTAACACAATGTTGGATGATTCCTCAAACTGTTGAGTTTTGATATTATACACTCTATAAGCAATAGAGGTGGAGGAATATCCAACAAAGATAGCATCATCCTACTTTTCAGCAAATTTTGCTAAATTGTCTTTGTGTTGAGTATGGTACACCTGCTGCCAAAGGACCTAAGAAAGCCAATGAACGGTGGCCTCTTGTTCCATAGCTCATAAGGGTCTTCCCATGAGGCTTAACAATGAGAACTCTATTTTGCACATAGCATGCAATGCTGACTGCCTCTGCCCAGAAAGTTAGAGGCAGTTTTGAATCAGCTAACATTGTTCTTGCACCCTCAATAAGTGTCTTGTTCCTCCTCTCAGCAACACCATTCTATTGAGGAGTTCTAGGAGCAGTATATTGTCTGGTAATCCCTTTTGAGTTACAGAATAAGTCAAGAACTTGATTCTTAAACTCAGTCCCTTGATCACTTCTAATGATTTTTACCTTGTGATCCTTTTGATTTTCAATTTTAAGAATAAAAGATTTTAAAGTTTCAGCATTTCATCTTTAGTTCTTAAAAGAATACCCAAGTGAATCTTGTAAATCATCAACAATCACAAGGCAGTATGATTTCCTTCCAATGCTCATATACTTGTGGGACCAAAAGATCCATGTGCAATAAGTGTAATGGAGTGGTGATAGAGTTAACCTCTTTGGATTTGTGAGTGACTTTGTGTTGTTTCCTTTCAGGCAAGCAACACAGTTGTCTTTACAGAAAAACTCCTTTTTAGGCACACCATGTACCAAATTATTTTTAACCAACTTGTTCATGGTTTAAAATTAACATGGCACATTCTTTTATGCCAAAGAGTTGACTCATCACCATTGGCTTTGGAAAGAAAGCATCACCAGTGGGGAAGCATTGTTCATATCCAGCTTGTACATATCCCCTCTCCTGGGAGATCTAAGAAGCACCAATTCCTGAGGAATTGTCATCCCGGGTTTGAGGATAATGCACTCATGTTCTGTGAAAAGCATTTGGTGCTTTTGATCACAGAATTGAGAAACACTTAACAGATTGTGTTCAAGCTGTTTGACAAAGTTTACCTTGTCAACTTTTAACTTACCATTGGATACACTACCTCTACCAGAAATGTATCCTCCGGCTTCACCTCCAAACTGAACAGGACCTCCATCAAAATGTTCAAATTGTTGAAGAAGAGATCTGTTCCCTGTCATGTGCCTGGAGCATCCGCTATCCACAATCCATATATTTCCATTCTTGTCATGTGGATGTCCCTGCACATAAAGTGAGATGATTAGTTACTATTGGAAACCCAAGCCTTGTTGGTCTTAGGTTCTTCAAATGTAGATGATTTAATTAAACCAAAGTATAGGCAAGTGGGTTCAATTTGTGTTTGTGAGGAAGAGGTACTGGCTGCAGCATCTGTTTGTTCTTCCATCCACCCTATGGTTGACCAGTGTAGATGATCCTGAAGAGGATTGAGCAGATGACCTTCTTCTGAGGCTACTTTCTTTTCGAAAGATTTCAAAGGATTCCTTTTGTTCCTTTGTTTGTTCTTTGGCTTGCCTTTCGAAGCTATTTTTCTTTTGAAAGAATGATTTTCTTCTGAAAGCAACTTAGCTTCGGAAACAAGCTTTCCTTTCCTTGTCACTTGGACCATGTGATAAGGTCCAAATGTGAAACCTTCCTTGACTCCTTCCCTTTTAACATTGGTTGCATAATGTGTGCTTGCAGGATTGTAGTAACAATCTTTAGCCATGTGGTTATGCAGACCACAGATTATGCACTCAATGTTACTCTTGATGGGGCGTGATGGCTGTTGGTTCTTGCACTCCTTTTCTTCAACAGCTTTCCCCTTTAACTTCTGATCCTTCAGTTGGACAGGAATGCTGGTACTACATTCCTTTCCTGAGTCAGAGTTTCCAACCACTTGGAATCCGGCTGAAATGAATACACCCTTTTGTCTGGGATCTATCTTCATCCTAGACTCAGTCACCTTCTTGGCAGTTTTCTTTGCTGCCTTGATTTTGTTCTTTCTCTCTTTGGTGGTTAGGGGTAGGACATCAGCGGTGGGAATGAGGTTTTCTACCTTATCCTTCCCTGTGGTGGTCACCATAGTTGCATCATCTTTTTCTCATTGGTAGTGGGTCAGCAGTTGGAACCTCTTGCTCATGAGTACCACATCTTGGCTGTCTAACAGACACATAAGAGTGTGGTGGAGCAATTTCATTGGTTCCCAACCCACTTTTGTTTTGATAACACACCTTTGAGTGGGAGGATGATGCAATGATGGTGTTGAAGTTATGCTCTTCAATAGCATACTTCTTTGCTTTAGCCTCAGCTATTACTAGCTGGGCTTGAGCCTCAGTCAACTTAGAAATCAAATCCTTTATTTGAGCCATGTAGTTTGTGTGTTCATGTTTTAAAGAGGAAACAGTTTTCTATAACTCTTTAATTTTGAGTTTATAGTCAGATTCTGCTCTCTTGAAATCAGATTTTAGGATGTTTAAGGACTCAATATCGGATTTAATTTCCATGTTGTAATCCTGATAAAGTTTAATCTTAGCAATACAAGCTGGAGTACAGAGGTTTTCATATACCTTGTTGTCTTCAGTTCAAGCCATGAGAGCTTGAACAGGAGTGACATCTTGCACCATAAAGCTCCAGTCTACTTCTTGAGCAACAGCTGTAGTTTGCTGCTCAGTAGGTTTTGGTGCAACCCTTGAGGTGGTAGGATGTTAGGAGGCTTGAGTTGCTCCAGGATTGGATCTTGGAGCTTTGTATTCCCTAGCAAAGTGACCAAGCTGGTTACAGTTGTAACACTTGGCTTTGCTTTTATCAATCCAAATTTGCTATTGGTTGGATTCTGAGGGAACTGCCTTCCTGTTCTTTTGAAGAACTTCTTTGCTCTGTAGGTGAGGAGAGCCATCTGTTGGATAATGTCCATGTACTCAATGTCATCTAGGCTAAAGCACTCTAGATCATCAAAGCAGAATTGAAAATCTCCAGAGTGTTCACTTCCTGAGACAAAGGCACAACTATCCTGAAAAGGAGTGTGTTGAGCCTGTTGAGACCTGGGTGTCTCAGGGAAAGGGATGTATGGCCCAGAGGAAGATGATGGATGTTGGAGATAGTTCAGGTACAACTGAGGTTGTCTTGATCCTTCAGTAACATGTAGAGCATTGCTGACAGCAGGATTTGAGGGTCGGTTCATCTGGTGGCTCTTCTGAGTCTCCATCTCCATATAGTATCCATCAAGGATTTCGTACAGTTCAGTCATGGTGAGAGTGTTAAGATTCTCAGTTCTCTTGATAGAAACACAATAGAAAGTCCATTCATGAGAAAGTGCACTCATGAATTTCCTTACAATGTCTCTCTTCTAAAGATCCACTCCCATAAACTGAAGAGAGGTGATCAAGTTCATGTACCTGAAGTATTGTTGGCTCAAGGTCTCACCAACGATATATGTGAAGTTTTTAAACTTCTGCTTTAGTACATCCTTTTTGGACTCCTTGGATTCAGTGGAACCAGAGTACATCAGCTTCAAAGCATCAAAGAGTTCTTTGGCTGACTCGCATTGCTGAAAGCCAACCATTATGGAGTTTGGTATGGTTGTAAGCAAAATAGTCATTGCTTTGCAGTCAATGTCTATTTTCTTGAAGTCTTCATCAGAGTAGTCTTCAACGCCTTCTCTATCATGGCACCATTACCCGCTGGGGATGCTACCTTAGGAAGGTAAGGACCATGAGTGACAGATTTCCACATGCGGCTATCTTGATACTTGATGAACCCTTCAATACGTTTGCACCAAGTTCCAAAATCATCAGGAGTGATGATAGGAGCCTTGGTCATGGTTCCCATTTCGGACTCAAAGAATTTTTGGTTAAGATCCATTAAAGTGAAGTGAGTGAGTGTGAAGAAGCAAGGGTGATTTGGGATGGTTAGATCTCACAATCAAGAGCCTGGAAGCTCTGATACCAATTGTAGGATCGTTTTGACTCTCAACACAAACTCACTAAGTCTCACTTGATCGATGAAACACAGAATCTCAAACTAAAGTTGATAATAATACGAAGTTAATGAACAAGAGAATGGTTTTCAAGATACTTGTATATATTACTTCTCAACTCAGTATTACAAGACTCTTAAGCTCATGTCTACATAAGTTACAATGAGAAACTATATATACTACTATCTACAGCCAGTTATACTTGGAAAACCAGCTGAATCTACACTAGACAAATACTACATTGCTAGAAGTAAAGTATCTAAGATAAAATAATATCCTAGATAAGGTAGTCATGACAGGTCCATGACTTACCTTTTGTCACCAACTAAGATGGTATCTGTACTAAGTTGAAAAGGTGAACAGTGGATTAAAGTATGGTCAACTACATGGGTTAGAAAAGCACCATGCAGTGTATCAGAGTCTGTCAGACAGACCATACTTATGTCCACTGGTTCATAGTTGATTCTTCGAAGCTAAATGGCTTCGGAAGAATAAGTTCTTCCGAGGCCATTTATACTTCGGAAGAAAAACTTCTTCCGAATCTTCTACAGGTCTTTATGACTTTATTCTTCGGAAGACTTTGTCTTGGATCTTCTAAGTGTGAGCTTCGAAGGAGAACTGCTTGGTCTCGGAAGACTTTGTTCTATCCTTTGGAAGTTCTTCATATACTTCGGAAGGAAAACTACTTAGTCTCAAAAACTTAGTTTTCCTCCGGAAGCTCTTCAGACATAATGCTTCGGAAGATCTTTGACATAGCTGCGGAAGAGTAGTTTTGTCTTCGAAGACTTCTTCAACTTGTACACAAAATTGTTCTAAGTGTTGTTTTGGTTGCACCATCCTCATATGATCCAACACAGTTAATACAAAGAGTTTATTAGTAATCGTGTTTTTACGTTTGTTTTTTTGTACCAATTAATACTTGAATGAGATCCACATATATGCTTTGATTTGGTTCTACTTGATGATCATGCTCGTAACATTTACTCTACTTAGGGTTTATGATTATGATGCCAAATATACAAAGTTCAAAACATAATTATCCTATATTTTGTATTTATAATATTCAATTGTCTTTTTTCTTGCCGTTGAAGAAAGATGCTATTTTCTCTCACGTTTTCTAGTATAAATAACCGTACAACCACCCATAATGTAGCAATAATAGTAAGAAAAATATTAATGGCATTAAGCATGGGCATTATGAAAATGATTATGATGATGTGCATGATCATACTGTAGTGGTAGGAACTCCTACACTGGCATCAAAACCGTTCCGTTGGATGATCGTCCGACGAGGTTTGTTGCTACCCTGGTTACCGTGTTGTGATGTCCCTTTCCGCCGGTGCTGATGAGGATGAGATGCTTTAGAGGTCGTTGCACCTTCGCCTTCCATGGCTCATGAAAAGGATAAACCTTGATGTTGATCGAAGAAGCTACAACTAATAATGGCTTGGTTCATCTAAGCGACTTTATAACCATCGGGTGATTATGTATGTGATACAAGTCTTGTATAATTGTGTTTAATTAATAAAAATCAATGGTTACACACATTCATATTAGTGGATAAACACACCATATGCATATGTATGTGATACAAAAAGGATAAATTGAAAGTTGAAATAACTAAAAGGACAAAATTCACCATGTATGCACGTTTAGTGATTTAGGTTCTTCGTAGAGTGATAGGACCCTACATTAACAACACTCGTGTTTGGATCTTTTTCTCTCTTGAGAAAATTTAGTTGTTGTAATAAGTCAAACTGTAAGCAAGATTCTTGTTTGTTTCAGGGAAAAATAGGTTTTGTTTGTTTTTAGAAAGTTTTGTCCTCGGTGGTTAAAACAATTGTTTTGTCTAGGTTTTTGCCAAGAAATTTAATACAACTCTTATTAATCCCAACTAAACGTTAATACCAAGAAAGGAAGATTCTTTGTTCGTTTCAAGGGAGAAATAGGTTTTGTTTGTTTTGGAAAGTTTTGTCCTCGATGGATAAACCATTGTTTTGTCTAGGTTTTTGTCAAGAAATTTAAATACAACTCTTATTATTCCCAAACTAAACGTTAATTACACTAAGAAAGCAAGAACATTGAAATACGAGGACAATGTAAATAGAACAACAGACATAAAACAACTCTTAAATCACTAAAAAGATGAATTGATACAAAAAACGACTAAACTCAAGAACAGATAGATTCGTAATCATGGTGAAACCCTAATGCAAATAAATGAGACCTAAGATCAATTGTGTTCGTTTTCATATGAAATTCAAGCTAAATTGTCAATTTAGATATTTGTTCTTCCAAAGAATAGTTGGTTGTGAATTTCAGGTAGATTTTTGTGTATATTGATTGAATTGATCTCTGATTAGCTAAAGAAGATAAACATAGTTTTAACTTAATTTGAACAAGTATAGGTTGGTTTTGACCAAATTGGATAGGTTCGACATGATTTGGACTTATTGGACAGTTTGAACAATTTAGATTGTTAATTTAGTTGGTTTTGGACTAAGCAGCCTTAAAAAGTAGAGCAAACACACTCTAATAGTCATTGACATGGCTAACCTAATCAACCTAAAGAGGTGCCTGATAGAAGAAGCACAACAAGTACTTCTTGAAGATGCTTAAATAAATAAAAAATTAAACTTCACACAAAGACTATTACAGATCTAAGATAAACAAATAAAAATATTATGAGAGATCTTTCTAGTAAAAGAGAAATGGGATGCACAACACAGTCCATAATATACGTGAAAAGTAGAGAAGGATATGAGAAATAATACCCATAACTTTTCCCATAAAATTTTGATGACGAAATTTCTTAAGGGGGAAGAATGTGATAACCCAAGTCAAAATACACAAAATAAAATTTTCAAAAAATCTTACTGGCCGTGATTTGGCGGATGAGTTGTTATAGAAGGTACTAAATAAGGCAAGAGAGAAGCTTCCTAAAGAACCAACAATTTGAATCACAATAGCTAAACCAGAAAAAGCTTTTAGAAACACGTACGGCTATGGTTCGGAAGATAATAGAAAGCCGTATTCGAGCTTTACATAGAGAAAGGGTGGGCATTGATTAGGAAGCTTGGGTGAAAGAACTGTAGTGCTATCATTAATAACACAATTGGGATTTGAGTGGAAGAGAAAGTCTGTAAGATAACTTGGGTTGCTGATATGGAAGAATGCAAGAAAAAGGGTTCTTTTAAAACTGCTAGAGCAATTTATACATGTGCAATTGCTGCATTAAAATCAAAGAAGAGTGTGTTGGTATTGAGGAATCAATACATACGCTGATTTTGATGTGTAGAAGAGAAGATTTGAGAGCAGCTTGCTAGTTATTGATCATACGTACACATACAAATTTTGGATACGAGAGGGGTACGTATTTATACCCTTATAAATGACAGTTAATTAACTAACTAACATTGATTTAACAGTAACTAACTTAACTAACCCTAACCACTAACGGTGTTAAGTGATGATAGTGCGGGACTTGAGGGTACAAGGAATGGGTTGTGTGTGATGGTGGATGTTAAATTTAACCTAATAGAGTGTATGGCTAAAAGCAGCAACTTGAGAAGGCTCATGGTGCTCGGGGAGTCCCTTGATTCTCAACTTCGTAAAGTTGTTACATAACACGGCGAGTGAATATTATAGCTATTAGGTGCTAAAGAGAAATGGCTGGCTGGAGACGTTGCATCCTTTCTGTTTGGTTTTGGTAGACTGCTAGTGTAAGATGTTGGAAAAACAGAATTTATGAATCAGCAATGAACTATGTAAACCGTCTTGCGTCGCCATTGTAGCGCCCCAGGTCATGGATCATTGATTATCATTTGGGTGAAGAAGTGTGTTTGGGTTCTGCACAACAGTGCAAGGAACCAGTGATGAACACAGTGGGAGAAAAACAAAAGGTTGCACACAATACACGTTATATTCACACACAAAAATGTCATACAACATGGGGTATTTATACCCACCGATTTTGGTGGTTACAAAACTAACTTTTAACTAACCTAACTACTAACCGACACATCTATTCTGTTGTTTGAGTTTTATCTTTGACTTTCTAATTTCTTGATTATTAAGATTTCAACAACCAATGTAATTGTAGCAAATGCTTTTCTAAAAGCTTACTAATAGACTAAGATACCATTAGAAAACACAAGAACACACTTTCTTTATAAAGATTCGAATGCAACATTCATAAGAGCTTAATACAGGGCTTGCATTTGTTAAGCCATATGGCATAACTAGAACTCGACGTGCATGGCATTGACGAGTCCAAAATGTTATTCTATGTGCATCTTTAGAGCGCATATTCACCTAATACCAAAACTCATATCTAGTAAAACACACACTAGAGGTGGTAAAACTGATAGGTTATATCGCGTGGGTTAACGAGTCTACACCAAAATTGGTCAAACCAAGTTAGACTCGGATATTCATATAACATCATAAGATCTCAAGCGAGCCTTGATAAGCTTTAGCTTAGAGCTTGTTTTTCATGCTCAAACATGAACCCCTTAAGAGCTCGACTCGAAAGAGCATGAGCATGAGTTGATTAACAATAGTTCGACTTATTCCATTATTTGAAGCCCTGAAATCATAAGAGTTTATGTGTTAAGTATTATTACAATATTATAAAATTTCAACATTAGTCTAATTACTTTACAAAATTACTGATGAGACTTGTGTATAAAAATTACCATTTAGGCAACTTTCAACCACTTTTCTTTCATGATGATTTTTATATATTTTAAGTGTTCTACCTGTTATAATAATTACATAATCCGAGCCAAGTTACCAACTCCATTAACATACAACATGAAATCCTATGGTAGATGCTTCCATTTGTTGCTAATTGATGATCGTCGCAATATTTACAGTATTTAAGGTTTATGATTATGAATTATGATGAACAAAGACGCCAAAGTTCAAGACAAAATTATCCTATATTTTGTAATATATAATATTCAGTTTGCATTTGTCTTGCCGTTTGAAGAAATATGCTCTTTTCTCACACATTTTGTTCTATAAATAAACGTACTGACTATCCATAATGTAGCAATAGTAGCAAGAAACAACAATAATGGCATCAAGCATGGGCATCATGAAAATGATCATAGTGATGTGCATGATCATACTTGTGGTGTTAGGAACTAATACAATGGCATCAAAACCGTTCCCGTTTGATGATCGTCCCGATGAGGTTTGTTGCTACCCGGGTTACCCGTGTTGTGATGTCCCCTTTCCACCTGGTGCTGACGAGGAAGATGACGTGGTAGAATTCGTTGCGCCTTCACCTTCCATGGCTCATGGTCAAAAGGTTAAACCATGATGATGGAAGAAATGGCAAGAAATAAAGGTTTTATTAAGTCTAAGCGACTTTATAACGATCAACAAATTATGTATGTGATATAAATCTTGTGTAATGGTGTTAGATCAATGATAAGTATGAAGAGTGTTCTCATGAAAATAAATTGATGAAATGTTCTTGTATGATTCTTGACCGTGATTCTATGCGTGTGACCGTGTGTGGAGGGTTCGATATAAAACTTTATATTTATGAGATCTCCAAAAGATAAATATGGATTAGAGTAGTAATTACAATTTTCAATCATTTAGTTTTGTAGTAAAATTTCAATAAAATTAATTGCTTTCATATGCAATTAATGTTACCCAACGGTAACAAACTTTTGAGAACATATTTTTCTAAGATATAAACATGTTAATTTTAGTTGTGACAAATTTTCTGGCATTTTTTGCTTAGGTACTCATATTAATAGATAAACACAACGTATGCACATGTGCATGGTACAAAAAGGATAGAAACAACTAAAAAACATTTGCAATAAGTTAAAGACAAGTAAAGAAGAAGGATTATGTCCTGATTTGGTAATTTGGGTGATTCGTCGAGTGATTGAACCATATGGATTATGCTACTCTTCGGATCTTTTCCTTGAAGAAATTTTAGCTATTGCATTTAGTTAAAGATTAATTATAAGATTTCGAAACAATGGAGATAAGGAGATTCTTTGTTTGTTTCAAGTGAAAAGTAGGCTTTGTTTGTTTTCAAAAGGTTTTCTCCATTGTCAATGGATCAAACAATTCCTTTGTGTCTATGAATAACTTAAAAGATTTTGTCCAAAGAGATCTTGTACTTAGACGATCTTTTATAAAAATGAAACTATCTTAAAAATTATTCTTGGACTTATAAAAAATATGTGAGTTTTATAAGTTAACTTGCAACATTCTTTCAAGAGATAATTTGAAACCATTAAACTATTAAGATTCTTTAAAGAAGCAAAGTCTAAAAATAATCTATCTTAGAAGTACTTCTTGATTGCATAGAGCTAGATGACCACCACTCGACTCGAATCAGTTTTCGTGTTTTATTTGAGGAATTTTGCCCAAACCTTCAACAATCGACTTACAGTCTTACCATGAGATCGAACGTGATTCTTCTGTTGTTCGGTCTTCCATTTGGGTTGTGCTTGGCAGGTCATTCCTACAACTGAGCCTTTGCTTGACCCTGGTCCTTGCATTAGTATGTTGGTTCATAGTTACTAGTGAGCAATATGAATTTTTCCTCATGGCTAATGTCACGTAGTGCATTGATGATAATTATTCCAACATTCATGGACTTTGCTTGGCGAGTGAAAATCCCTTTTAACATGAGGGTAATAATCCCTTCACTAGGTCAAGTTCGTGATGTTGGTTCAAACTACCCCATAATTTAAAAACTTGAACCAAAAGTTTAAAAACAATGAAACATAAATCTAACTGATCTAAAATGTTGAACGGGTCTAGAATCGATCTAAAAGTGTTGATTTAAGATTCTAAAGTAATGGTTAAAACATGTGTGTAAAAACAACAATCAAAGTATATTAATTATTTCAAGAAAAGTAATCTCTATCCTTCAAGCGATATCACTTATACCACATTATAAGTTGGTTTCAAGGGGAATCACTTCTGTTAAGTATTATGTCAAAGTCAAGTTCTAGTTAACAGCTTTGTTTAGTCATTGTTAATAGAATGTTATCATGTCTAGAAATATGTTGAAAGGTTTTAGTTAAGTTTGCACATCATGTGAAACTATAGGGGCTGAATGTATAAAGTTTCAAAGTTTGGTTGTTAATACTCCTAATGGTAGTTAATTATAAGGAGATTAAGTCGAAAGTTGTAGTGATCTTCTTCTTCATTCTTCTCTAAAATACAAGTTTAAAATTAGTAATTCTGTTATTGTTATTCTTCAATTTTTCAATGATCTTGTCTCTTGTTTCTTTGCAATCTAAATTCATGTTCAATTTTTCAATGATCTTGTTTTCTTGTTCAATTTATGTTCGTTCTAATCACTAAATTCATCTCTTTGGTGATGCACTGTTTATTCCAATGATTGTGCAATAATTTGTATGTTGAGGCTCGAATTATTTGAAGAATTAACAATAGTGATTTGTGAATTGTAAAATCAGAAATGGTGGCAACAAAGTTTGCAAACAAAAATTTCAATGGTAAAACAAATTTAGTCTCTAGGGGGTGAAAATAAGAGCCCTACTTGTTCATCAAGGAGCGAGTAGTGATACAAATCTCACTGAAGGGCGAACTAACAGATAAAGAAAAGAAAGAAACATTGAAGAAGGCACATAGTGCTATTATTTTGAGTTTAAGAGAGTGGGTTCTTAGAGAAATCTCGAAATAGACAACTATTTTTGGGGCCAGGGCTCTTTTTTTCATCAGTAGTTCTAATTTACGGCTCAGAAGTGTAAATTTTTTACCCGGTAGTATAAACTTTTTAATATATATAGAGTTCGCCCCCATATAGTTTACTTTATCCCTAACCCCCTATGGTGTGATTCAAGCTCCGTCACTAGTTGGGGTATGGCCAAAACTGGAAGTCTATACATGAGCAATTCGGTGAAAAATAGATTGTATTTTAAGAAAAGGCTTTACACATTTCAAATGGTACTTAGTAAGTCTCTCGAAGACCATATAAATGAATTTAATAAAATCATATTAGATTTTGAGAATACTAGATTGATTATAAAGATTAGGCAATCATGTTTTGTCTTTAATGCCATCTTCATATAAGCATTTTGTAGACACATTAATGTATGGTAGGAAGAGTCTATCCATGGAAGAAGTGTTAACAGCAATGATTTCTAAAAAATTTAAGAAAAGGGCTAAAGTAAGAGATAAAGTAGAAGATAGCTTTTATGTAAGAGGCATAACAGAACAAAGGTTCATCAAGAAAAAGGGTGAATGTAGAACCGATATTATGGTAGTAACCAACATAGAGATCAAAGATAAGTGGGCCATGGATTCAAGGTGCTCATATCATGACTCTTTTTAAAGAGTACTTTAAAATTTTGAAAGTGATTGATCATTGCATTATCAAGTTGGGAGATGATAGTCCATGTAGGATTCTAGGAATTAGCAGGGTCTCATTCAAGCTTGAAAGTGGTACTAAGGTTGATCTTAACTGATGTAAAATATATTCCAAATTAAGGAAAAATATGATTTCTTATGGTACTTTTGAGAGTATGGGGTACCATGTCAGTTTGAAGGATGGTAGAGCAAAAGTTATTTAAGGTTTCATGTCTGTACTATCAGGATCAAGAAGGGGAATAATATTTATTTCTTGGATGATGCTGTGATGTCTAACGGATCCGTTTCAATTGTAAATAAAAAGAAAAACTCAATGGCTATGTTATGACATAATAGGTTAGGCCACATCAGTACACAAGAGATAATAAACTAAGCAAAGTGCTTGGTGATTTGAGAAGCTGTAAAGTTGGTTTCTATGAAGACTGTAAGCTAAGGAAGTCAAAGAGGGTGAGATTTAGCAAAGGAATGCACCATACAAAGGACATTTTAGATTATATTCTTGCAGATTTGTGAGGTTATGTTAGAACTCAGTCTCCAGGTGGAGCTAGATACTTTTTATTCATAATTGATGAATGAAGAAGGGTCTGGGTGTTTGACATGGTAGAACATAAAAAAATGATAATTTATAATTATAATTAACAATAGTTACATGTATTATTTGTGTATAAATTTAGAAAAAAGTTATTTTCCAAAAAATTTTGTATCATTATTTTCCTAATATCATTGTTTTCTTACCCTTTAAAGGACAATATGTAACCTCTACCATATCCCACATCATCCCATCCAAAGTAGATCGAGTTACTAGATCGGATGCACGATCTTAAATACCACAATGCATTTTAAGTGCAATGCTTCTGGATAAATATTAGAAAATTCATAATTAACGTGTGCTTGGGTGAGACTATAAGAATAATCCTAGACGAATGACCAACATGAAAGTTTTCATACTAGTAAACAAAAACACCTGAGCAGAACATATAGTATAAGGGTAGGATGTGCACACAATGCACCAATAGTGTTATAGTAACTAGAACCACGCAAGTTATATGTGTGTTTACACATCAATAAGTCAGTGATGGTTTGACTGCATAAAAATAAGTTATTGCTTAGTGCCCTATATCTTAGGGGCTCCCAATTTTCTTGATCGTACATTATTTTTTGATTACTTGAATAAGATTTTGTATTCTTGTCTTGTCAATATATGAGAATTTGTTGGGATAAGACTTTGTTATTTATAGTATTTATTTTTTATGTTTCACAATTGTAACTCAAATATTATTCGTGGTTTTTTTAATTTTCAGTTTTAATAAGGAGAACAAATAATAATAATATTAAAAATAATTTCTTTTATTAAATCTTACTTCAAAACTAATACATGTGATTGTGGCGCTTTAGAAATCGTTTATAATTACATATATGTTTTGCTATCATATTTTTATGTGTTAAGATCTTAAGTGTGTGTATATATATATATAAACTAGCGAGTAAACCACGCACGTTGCCGCTTGTTTTTTATAATTTCTAACGGACGCAAGTGTTAGGTAATTTTATGTGATAAACTTCGTATGTTTTGCATGAAACACATGTAAAAACATTTTATACTTTTGTTTTTAAGATTAGAATATTAAATATATATGTTATAGTTTTAAAAAAACCACCAACACACTTTTTTTCTAGAAACATCCCTAAACTAAAGTGAAAAAAATAAAAATTAAAACATATTAGTATACGTATTAAAATGAAGAACGATGAACAATAGCTTCATACTTTCTATGAAAAAAAATTAATTCTAAACATAAGATTATACAATATTTAGAGTAAATGTATTAACTACAAAAACCCTTTGAATTTTGCTACACAGGTATGATGCCTAGAAGGCAAGCTCAAGAAAAGGCTAAAAATAGGTTACATGACTTATATCATAATACAACCTACAATGTATTGGTACATCCTCATATTTGCAGGTATTGATCTCTTTTTTCCACCAGATTCCCATTCCAACATCGATTTATTCTTCATAATTCATCTTGAGGTAGGAGGAGGAGATAGTGAGGGTTCTACAACGTGATTATCGAGATGCTTTTGTGCCAGTGAGATCGTGGTTCGCCGTTGGGAAGGATATCGTTCGCATATGCTGAATTGGTAGAAGTCAAACCCGCATCCCTCAAGAACAGCCTCGACGAAGGGTGTGTCAGCTTCATCAATCATTCTAGAACTATTTATGGTTCAATCTAGCTTCGTAATGGCGACCAAGGGTTGAATTTCTATGACGTCAACTTGGTCGATGGGTAAACCTCCCGATGTTGGTGATTCCGAGAGACGGTAAGAGCGGAGGTTGCAGCTAAAGAAGATCTACTGGTTGTGACCGAGCGCGTTCAAGTCAGAGTTGGAGAGTGGTGGCCTGCACGAGCGCATGTGAGGCTTTTTATGAAGAACCTCGCCACCCTTTCATCACCACCACTGTGACACTCTAGCAAGCCACTAACAGCTAAAGAAGATCTACTGGTTGTGATAGTAGGGGGCTGTTCTGTATATAAGAGAAATCTGGTGGCCAGTGTTCAAAATCACAAATGATGAATGTAGTCACCGACCTAGTGGTTTAATACATACTATAATGTGTGTGTGGGGGGAAAGGATCAAATAAGAACTCATTTATTTGTGAGAACTCTAGAACCAATGTGAGCCACTAGTTTTAAATGATAAAATAGTAATTAATAAAAACATAATAAAAAATTATAAAACGAAAATAACATAAAAAATAAAATATAAAAACAAAGAAGTGTTTCTCTCGTTATCTTATTTCATAAAAAAATTTATAAAAAATAAAAAAAATCTCTTTTTTACGTATGTAAATCTGGTATTACACATGTGTGCAACCAGATTTACATATGTGTAAATAACGGGTAGATGATTTTTTTTTTAAAAGTATATCAATATGCTACGTTGGAAAGAAAAAAAAAATACTAAACTAATGGTGAAACTTTGTTGAAAAAATAATGTCGTGAAAAAAAGTTACGAATGTTTTAAATATGTAAATGACATGTGACTTGCATGTGATGTTAATTGTATGGCTCATATTGGTTTTTAGAGTTCTCATAAAAAAAAGGATGGTTCTCAAGATAACCCTATATATATAGAGGATGGATCAATTGAAAATCAATATTTTAATTGAAAACCATGAAAACCACTTATAACTAATCAATAATTTCTATTTTTTTACTTTTTATTTTTCTATTTTCTCTAAGGGACTCTTTAGTAAATCTACATATAATTATTTTAGGAAATATTATTATCTATTGAATTCTTATCTCCTCCTTTTAGTTTTTCATTTTAAATTCCTAAATCCCCTTCATTCTTCTCGTATCATCAAACCCTAAACATCCTCTTTTGATCTCATCCATTCCTCCTAACGGTAATTTGATTGGTCATATTCCACTGTCGATCTTGGTACCGCAGCCTTCTATCCGCATATCCCATTTAATTGCAAATCAATCGATTCGTCACTTATATTTCAACCGTAATTTGTTGTTTTTTTAATATTAATGTTTGTAAAAGTCAAGGTGAATACATGTTCAATTCATATAAACATAAATTGATATACAGTCTTGTGGTGAAACTTGTTTCAAGAATCAAATACACCATCATAGAGATAACTTCATTATCAAGAGGTTTTCTATATTCAATTAATATATATGTAATGATTAACTCTAAATTATATTTCATTGAAGTAGTCAGTTAATTTTGTTTTCTTTTATTTATCAAATCTTGGTTCATTCTTATTTGTCCATCATCACAAGACTCTTTTTTATTAGTTCATCATTATTTGTTGCAGTTCACCATTTATATATTTTTAATGACTAAGTCCAACATATAACATTTTCTAGCGTTTATCATCAGGTCATTTTGTGAAG
Source organism: Flaveria sonorensis (assembly GCA_025506505.1). Taxonomy (NCBI): domain Eukaryota; kingdom Viridiplantae; phylum Streptophyta; class Magnoliopsida; order Asterales; family Asteraceae; genus Flaveria; species Flaveria sonorensis. Next base: position 2,152 of record JACCIY010000072.1, on the reverse strand, counting down.
TTTAACATCAGCACCGCATCTTAATTTTAGGATATTTTTTATGTAATTTTGAAGGCATGTTGATATGCATTTTCTTGTGATCCAAATTTATATGAGTTTATATTTTTTAAATGTTTTTTTTTAATTTTGAAAAAGCGACCATAAATCAAAAAAATATTTTTTCACATTGATGATATACGACTTCGAAATCATAATTTTGCTATTGCAGCTTTGTTTTTATCATGATATTTAATACATAAAATCAAGAATTATGTATACATAACAAAAGTATTGCGTATATATAATGCTGATTTTAACTTTTGATAAATATCCGACTCTTAATCAAAGATTCAAAATGAAAAAGATGACTGATGCATGTGAAAAGTATATATATTTTGATAGAGGTTTTTCGCACAGATTCAGTTTTAATTGATTCAGTTTTAATTGGTTATTACTAATACAAAACTACATACAAAAGGCAAGTGTACCTGTCGTGTGGTAATATAGTGATGGTAAGAACCGAGTATCAATCCGTGGACACATCGAGCCTACTCAACAACCTTAATGATCGACTATCGGATTAGATTTTTGTTTTGAAAAAAATGATAAATTGCATTGATGTAATTAAGATTTTTAGGGTTTAGAAACAATATTTAAAACAAAGTAAAAAAAAATAAGATTGAAACTTTTGGATTTAAAACTAGGGAATAACGGCTATCATCCTAATTAGATTACACTTATATAACTGTGATGAATTGGTAGTGTGATTAAAGATATTGATAAAGTAATTATGTTAATGTTTATAAATGTGAGCTGGCGCGATTTCTCGTCTATCCGCTCCATAGTGACTAGGACCTCATCAGGATGAGACTTACTGAATAAATCAAAGCCACTAGTAATGTAGGTAAATCTCCTGTGACCTTTTGACATATGATTTCTGAAAACATAACTTAATGTTAAAAAAAGAGTTGATCAGGTTCTTTTCTAACATACCATAATTTTAGAAAACCATAACAATACTGTAGATTCTCAGACTATAAAAGGGAACCCGTAAATGATCAGAAAGTTAAGGTGATATGATTTCTAATAACCATTTCTAGTTCATTAACCATGGATTTATTATGAAGACGGTTTCGCGAATAAAAGTTAGTTCATATGTTTTTCAACCTTGTATGACATTCACAATTACAAATCATAAGTTTATAACTTCCCGTTCAAATGTAAATGCTACCCATCAAAGTTTTCTCATGATTACCATAACATTAACATAATATAAATCACACCATTAGTTTATCATAAATTACATAAGTTTCATCCAATCAGGATGATAATAAGAGTTTAGCTCATAATGAGCTTTCACATAACAACAAGTAACGTAGAAGATAGATATGGAATCATCAGTGAAATGGAACAATCAAACCGGTGATCCACAATGGATGATGTTTGGACAATCCCGAGCTTCTTCCAAGTGTTGTATGCACCTCCCGAGCCTCCAAATGATCTTCAAGTCTTGATTCCCAAAGAATTCAGCAGAGTAACTCTCCCACCAAAAGCTTTTTCAAATGATAAACTTAAGCCTCTATTTATAGTCTTTCTAGAGTTTAAGCACGGCCCGTGCTAGTACAATGCTTACGAAAGTTGGTCGGGTCGTACGTGCAGAGGTGTTGGGCATGGCCCATGTTAAATGGGGTACGACCCCGTGTTGGGGTGGGGCACGACCCTGTGATCATGGGGCACGGCCCTGTGACAACTTTTGGGGGACAGTACTTTTTGTCTATCAGATGTCCAAAACACGGGGTGTGCCAATTTAAGCATGGGGTGTGTTTCAGGCAAGTCATGGGGGCGTGCTTAATGAGGCATACCCCATGCTTGGACTCCAAAGCTCGGATTTCTTCAATTTCTATCAAATATGCTTCTTTTGTCCATCTTGCCATTTTTAACACCTGAAAACACAATTTAACAATTTAAGTACATAATCATCATTTTAAGGGAGATATTAATGAATAATTGATGTTTATTTGATAGAAATTTTATGTATAATTTAGAGCACATCAATGACATTAATAATACATATATGTAACACAATTGTTACGTATATGTAATCGACTATGTATAATTGAGACAGATGTCGACCACAAGTGTGTGTGTGTGGGGGGGTGGTGTGTGGGTGGGG
>JACCIY010000144.1:0-29955 GCA_025506505.1 Flaveria sonorensis | reverse complement strand
CGAGGTTAATATTTCACCAAATTATCGTTTGTAACATACCAACATGTATAAAGCCCGTACACATCTTTCAGGTCGGCTTAGTGTATGAATCCTAAGCCAGAATATGTTTAGCCAGCGATCCTTACAACCACTATTACCGTATTACAGGATAATTCTCACTCTATCTCTCATAATATAGTCTTGTCTCAAACATATAAGACATTTTTAAAAGTTGATTTGACTTGCTATCCGAAGGATGTTTCTTGGAGCTCCCGTCTTGGATCACATTCTAATGGTTCTTAGGCATCGCAACTTAAAATTTGACTAAAGACTAGAATGATCCATCGTCTTACCCCATATGTTGAGATTTGTAGCAACAAAAGCTTTATTTAGAATGTAGGATCCAAAAGTACTAAAACTATTCAAAATCACTGAAATAAATGTATAATTCAAAATCATTTTAAATACCATATTCATAATCATCTAATTAGAAATTACTAGAAGTGTTCAAAATATTTGTTAGATAGTTTTCATCAACATTGAGCATTCACAGCTCATTCTATATATCTGTGTGAGTACGTTTTCTCTATTATAAAAAATAGTTATAAATAGTTGTAAGTAGAGGATAGAGAACATATTACTGTTCATCACTGTTAATTTCTATTAATTTTTTAATATTTGTTTAAAGTGGTTGTGACTGTACGAGAGAGAAAATATAATGATAAGATATAAAAAATATTAATTAATTAAAAAAAATAATAATAATAATTTTTAATATAATTTATAAAATAAATATAAAAATAACCGAATATTCTTTTATAAATTCTATTCAACATCATTTTAAACCGTACTCAAAATACGAACACGTCTGTTAACCAATAGCATTCCAGCAAACATCCACATAGACCAAAGCCACGAAAATCCCGACACGTGGCATATAATTATCTTGTTTAACACGACACCACCCCTCTTTACCCAGCATACCCACACATCAAACTTTTTCAGTGTGAGAAAAACAATATTAAACAACAAATCAAAGGTGTAAATGGCGAACAAATCGGTGATTATCGCTTCATCGTTCACCGGAGAAGCCTTCGAATCGATCGACGTTGAGTTCTCCGACTCCGATTCATGGCAAGTCGTTGATCCGTCGGATTCCGATGACGGAAAACTTCTCTTACGGTGACGTCACCACCGACGACGATGAAGACGATGATAACGACAGTGACAGCGAAGTCGTGCCGGATGTTGATGATCTTCTTCAACATCCGTTCGGATCTCCGTCGTCTGAGTGTCTATGCAGTCGTTTGTAGATGAAATCACTCATCATCGTCAGGTAATTAGGCTTTACACTGTTAGTGATTGTTAACTTTTTGAGTTTTTGCATCGATCTCGATGATGTTCGCTTTACTTCGAGATCGTGAGTGGAAGTACTTTGAAATTTGGAGATAAATGTTGAATATGAGTTTATTCATGCGTGCAGGAACTTGAAGATGCCGTGGTGGAAGACGGTGGTTTGATCGACGGTGAAGATGATCCATACGAAGTGTATGAAGGTGAAGTGAAAGTGATGAAGATGACGATGTTGATGATGATGATGATTTGGATCTGGACGACGAACTGGTGCCGAAATGGTTTGAACAACAAATTCGAACGGCAGAGGATGAGGAAATTGGGGAAACGTGCGTATCCGAAAGATGAAGAAATGCAAACGATTGGCTTACATGTTCAACAAACCTGGATGTGTTCATGGGAAGCATGGAGTGGGAACGAAGCATAATCATCTGGTAAGATATGATCTTGATGCTTTAGATTACTTGAATCGAGGGTTGATTTCAGAGGATCTGAATCATTTGATGATCGATTTGGTGATCGTATTGTTAATTTGGAACGTACAGCGGTTAATTAGGGTTAACGAATTTCTTATGTCTAGGGTTAGGGTTTGAAGTTGGTTTGTTTAGATCTGCAATGTATATATGGATTATTTGATCAAAATGCATTCTAATTTCGCTGATCTACAGTTGATTCTCTATTTATTGGTAGGAATTTATGTTGTTACAATGGTGTTCATTAACCGATCAAACCATCAAAAGCAAAGCAAGTCGGCTGGTTGGGTCAGTTTGAGATCTATACGGTTGGTTCTTGGTTTGGTTTTAACGGTTTAAGGCATAGTTGTCGATAGCGGCTATAGCGACCGCTATAGCGCGCTACATGGCGTATAGACAAGGTGTCGCTATTTGTGAATAGCGACAAATAGCGACAGTAGCGATTTTTTTCTTTTTTTTTTATTTTATATATTTTTTTAATTTTTGATAACTATAAAATGATCCAAATAGAGTATTTTAGTTAATTGGTGGTGTTTGTTAAATTTTTTACTACTTCATAGCTAAACATGTTATTTATTGAATGTAAAACATTTGTTAAAGTTTGTACTACCTTATCGCTAAACACGAAATAGCGGACGCTATTTACCGCTATTCGCTACGTAGCATATAGGTAGCTTGTCGCTATTTACCGTTATTCGCTATTGACAACTATGGTTTAAGGATAACTTTAAACCGTCATCGAATACCATACCAGTTTTTTTCATTTTTAGAATATGTGTTATGTATATATTATCATTCCAAAAACTTTAATACAAACTATTGATTGTAAAATATAGTTTAAAATTTGTCCATGCTATTAAAACTAAAAACCGTTAAACTGGCAAAGTGATGAATCCGACCGGTCAATTTGGTTTTTGCATCATAAAACCGTAGTTAACAAACAAGTCGAATCGGTCCGGAAACCATGCTATTGTATGATATTGTAACTATTTGGTGATAATGACAAACGAGGCTTACACAACCACATTCATAAAGATGCCACAGTTGGTCTGAGAATCATTTTTGGGAATTTTAGGTAAGTTGCCTAACACTTGGGTGGTTTTCATGCAATCAAGTATGATAAATGATATGAGATAACGATTTGAACATGTATGGTAATGGTTTGAAGAACATGTATTCTGTATTTATTATAACAAAGATATAACTAAAATTGGTTGCTTTTTAATAATTTCTTTAATTTTTTTTTAACAAAATAAACATTATTTTGAGAGTTTGGTTTAAAGTTGTTTAAGAGTCTTTGACTTTGTGATACCCCAGGAGTTGGGAAAATGTCTCCTTATTAAGGGTTCAAGGTGGACAAAAGTTGTAAATATAAAAATAAGGTTTCACTTGGTTAAGAGGATACCCTTTTAAGTGGAATTGGAATTTGAAATCTTTTAATAACCATTGGAATTCATTTTGTTTTAACTTATGTTAAACAATACAATTAAATGTTTAAAATTAACATTTCAATTCGTTTAAAAATTTATCAATCAAACACTTTATTAATTTTAATAAGATTTCGTTACAATTACAATTGCAATTCTAATCTCAATTTAATTGTTTTACAACATATTTTTGAACCACGACCCTTAAGATTTAATAGGTGCATGAGTTGTTTAAAAATAAGTAAATAAAATAATATTAGAACTTAGGTTTGATAAAAGATGACAACGTTTGAATGACTTGAATCCAACAATAATGATTTTCACATCTTAGATAATATAAGGTTTTACTTCAAGATAATCATTACGTTATACTACGATTAAAGAAATAAAACTGTACTAAATATCACCCATTAATAAACCAGTGTAGATGGTTTAATGCATCTGAATATATTATGTTTTTAAATGTTTCATTCACTTAACTCTTTAAAATCACATCTCTAAACCATTTGAAATTTTTCATGGAGCACAATCTTGAAAAGCCAAAAGCAGCTTGGTAAGCCAAGCGAGTGGTTCTCCGAGCATTATAGTAGGACGTGGCTAAGTTATCGCATGGCATGAAGTCCGTGAATAAATGATTTTTTAGTATAGAGCAAAGATTATCCGCCTTATTTTATAATCTTTGCACTAAAAGATCTATTGGCGGAGGCCATTCGTCGTAAATCATAAATTTAAAAGCAATCAAATATTTTATATTTTTAATGTTATATGAAAAAGTCCCTAATTTAAAGTGCGTGTAAATTTTAGTTAAAATAATTAAACATACGTATATTAGGTAAACTACTTTAAGCTAGCCGTGTTTTCTTTGAATTTGTATGTTCGGATAACAAACTTTTGTTACTGCTATCTGATGATGATCGCTATGAGAAGTAAAATATAATATTATATCTAACTAAAAGAATTAGTATTATATATAGGAATAGAAAGGTTTGATAAATAGTATTTTGTTTTATTATTTTAACCTCAAAACTGTAAGTATTTTTATTTTGGTTAGAAAAGGTTTTTTTTTTTTACTTTTGTTTTTTAAATTTCATCGTTGCATCCGTGTTTGTATTTCGGTTTTTCGACATTCACTTTTACAACGGAGTACGCATTCTGGTTTTACGGTGGATTGATAGTCGCTCTTACGATGGAGAACATTTATTATGACGGAGGACACTTTCGGGGGTTTTATGATCGAGTGACTTTCGCTTTTATGACCGAGTACGCTTTAGCGTTCTATGGCAAATTGTTTTTTTGTTTGTGTTTTGATACTCAGGATTGAGTCAACGACTAGACTTCGAGGCTGTACCCAACTCAGATTTTTGTGCTTTTTTGTTTTTATTGTTGATTTGGGGCTTTTAAAAGTGTATGCATTATTGTGACTTGTGTTCATAATCGGGTTCTTTATGTTTTATGATCTATGTTCGAATAACGTCAATTGTGGCGGAATTTTCATCGCAACGCGACGGGAGGAATATCTAGTTAACATTAAATATATCCACACAAAACAATAAAATTTTCAAGTATACCTATTTCACTAAATACAATTTATAATACATTTATTATAATATACGACCTGACTAGAAACTTATATATTATAAGGATTGAATATATTAATTATAGAAGAGTTACTAATTAAGATTATTAAATTAAAAAGAAAAATACACAACAAACTTATTTATCAGATGGATAAAGAGAATTGGTAAAGGTAATAAAGATTTAAGAATTAATTAAAAAGAAAATCAAAACACAAAATATTTATTATGTGAAGAGAATAACAGGATAAAATAAATAATATTCTCATAAAATTGTGATAAGCGACACCCTCATTTACTTATTTATTATATACTGATTATCTATTATCATAAAAATCATAAATATAAATATCATAATATAAATCTTACACAACAAAAATGATATTTATGTCTAAAGCATGCAAAAATAAGAGCACCTAGAGCGTGTGCGGGTAAAGAGCTTGGGTCCCAGCAGCTTTAGTGAGAACACCGCCCCGGTGTCGTGGGTAGGGCGCCATCGGGTTCAATTATGCGTTTGTGAAACCGTCCTAGAAGCTACTTACGATTAACGTTATCAACAACTATATAGGCATTTACAGTTACCGTTATACCCACTTAAAGTAACAAATAATTTCTTTTAGCTCTATAAAACAACCCACATTTCTCTAACCTTTTTACATCAAAAGAATTATACATCTCATCTACTAACATATACAATGAATACATGGTGTTTTATACATGATTCATCTAGCTCTGAGTTAATTGATTATTTTGACGGTAGAATTCTTCTCAAAATTACTACTGCGAAACTTTAGTTTTGGGTAAATTGTCCAAGGAGTTTCTAGGGCCCATATCACCGGAGTAATCACCAATATCTAATGATTATACTTGAAGCAGTGACATCACATGATTTATAAATCTGAAATGAGTTTTTTATGTTGTCGGTTTAAATAACAGAATTAACATTTTCAAAGAATCTACATTACACAATATTGAGATGCATGAAAGTGCGCGAAGATGTCCGTTTGAATGATTTTAAATATCAGTTAAGTTTTTTTTTTTATTTATTAAAGAATCACGTTTAAGTGTTTTTAAACTAGTTCTCAATAACAACCAAGGCCAAAGAGAAACCAAATACTTAGACGAGGCATGTTCCGTTGGGTTCCTGGATGCATCAAAGAATATATTTAACATTACAAAAACAAATTTTCACTTATTCTAAGTCCTTTTTAAACAACATATGAATATTGTTCAAGATCACACTTGAGAAATCAATTTTGCACTAAGAGTTGCAAGATAGGCAACAATTTTTGGTAAAATAGCAACAATTGAATTAGCCAATTATTTGCTAAATTGGCTTTTTTTAAAAATTCATCATTTTATTCACAGTAAAAATTAAAGAAGAAAAAAAGAGCAATCAATTCCATAGGCGAGTCTAATAAGACCATCAATCTTGTCCCAAGCAAGCAGACAACTCTGTATCTGAGAAGCAACTCTATATTTTTTTTCTTAATATTACTGGTAACCCAACAACAGCTCAACTCGTCTTTTTCGTGTTCGTATTTAGGACTCGAGAAATCACCAGAATCTATATAAAACGATGGGGTTTTCAAATGTTCATGCTAAACAAAGCTAATGAATCGTAGTTTTGTGAGGAATCGATGAACTAATGGATTTAATGATTTGGAGGGGGGGGGGGTGTTGTAAAGTGAAGGTAGAGATAAAGAAGAGGGAGAAAAGTCAACATGGGTATTTGAGATTTATAAGATTTAGTTTTATGATTAAAAGATTGATGGTTAGGATTTGAGAACAGAGACTTGATAAACTGGTTGTAAGTTAGAATTGTATACATAGGTAATTCAATTGCCACGTGTACCTATGAAAAGAAACAATTAAATATATAATTTGCTTTAGCAATTTTTAATTTGAACATGAAGGAGAGTTCAAGTGAGTTACTAAAAAAACACATATTGTTAAGACTACTTGATGGTAATAGAGAGTTCAATTAGTTTGTCACATCAAGATTGAGCTAGATTAAGGGATACGTGTTGGTTAAAAAAAGGAGTGCTCTTAGCACCCTAAGTATGCTTAAATTACGGATTATAATCGGCTACAATCTTATTTATGTTTAGTGTATGTTTGAAATTATCTTTATCTTTTTATAATATCACATTGAAATTAAAATTATCAGATGCCAAAATTCAATTTTGAGGTAACTCGAAACAGAGACAATATAATACGTTATAAAAATCTGAATATAACACATGTAGATCTTTTGGGAAAAAAATATAACATTTTATTATGCATCTTACATGGATTTTTAATACCGTTTTAAGCCTAGATCTTGAAACTAAATAGGATATAAATTAAAAACAATAAAAAATTAAATCGTATCATACAATCTTCTCTGATAAAATAATATAACTTTTGTTACATCTATTTTTTAAATAGATGATATTATTTAAATAACAGTTTAAAATAATAAAAGTACAGTTTATCTAAAAAAAGTTTATTAAAAACGGAAGTTTAAAAAATATTATTATTATTTCTTTACTATATTGTATTATTTTCTTTTAATACTAATACTTTAACATAATCTCTAATTATAGACAAAATATCGTACATAATAACGTATTAACGTGTCTACCGTGAGTAGATATGTGGTGATAAGCCTATCTGACAACCACAAGACGTCGATCGATACTCTCTACCGGTGACGAAACAACCACACACGGCGGAATCCGACGGTGGCAGATGGCGGACCACGGCGGCGGTGGCGGATGTTGTCCGCCGATGGATCTGTTCCGATCAGAACCGATGCACTTGGTGCAAATCATCATTCCGATTGAGTCTGCTCACTTGACTGCTTCGTACCTTGGAGATGTCGGTCTCATCCAATTCAAAGATGTATGTACTCTTTTCTGTATGTTTGTACGGTGATTGTTGCGTGAATTCGTTGTAAGTATGAGGAATTGATGAATGATTGTGGTTGTAGTGGTTTTTTGGGGCGTTAGGAGTGTATGTAGTGGTAATTTGGAAGTGAAGCTTGAACGTTGTTAATTTGGCGTGCTTAGGGTTTTACAGTGGTTTAACGTTGTTGATTTGCCTTATTTAGGGTTTTGCAGGGGTTTAAAGTTTGATTATCTGGAAATTTGATGGTTTGAGATCAGGTTTTCACTGCCTAGTTTTTCGCTTTAACGATATTGTATGTTTTCAATCATGTATTCTGAACAGGATCGCTATATAGAACCAATTTGAGATGTTTTTGGTTAATTTGGTTTACTGAACGTAGCGTAGGGTTTAGAGTGGTTTTTATTTTCCTTTTCCTTCTGATTTGTTAGTTCAAACGGATATATATTATTATGTATTTTAAATCTGATCTGAATTGCTTAGATTTTATTCACATGTATTAATATGTATTCTGAAGTCTGAACAGAATCAATCATAGGACTAGATCAAGATGCTATTGTTTTTGTGATTTAAGTTCTGAAATTTATACTTATCATAAAAAGACAATTAACTTTACCATGTTTCAGTTATTATGAATTTATGATGTTCAGTCTTGTGCAGTGAGTTGGCTACTGAAATTTTCAACTAGAAAGAAGTTAGTTATCTATGTGAAGGGCTTAGGTGATAGACTGATAAGTGGGTTTTGATTTAAAATATCATGCTTAATTTTAAGGAAATAAAAGAAACATGAATATTGCAATTTCTTTTATAATGTTTACATAAAAAACATTCTTGTAGTGTTCTTATAGGTTTGACTTGGTCGGGTGGAAAATTTGCTTTTGTTTTGCCTCTTTACTCTGATATTCTCCAGATTCTTTATTTCTAACATATAACAACCTAACAAAATTTGTTCTACTGGTTGTTAATATTTCTTTCATTGGATTTCGCAGCTGAATGCAGAAAAAAGCCCTTTCCAACGAACATATGCTGGCCAGGTGAATTATTTGTATTCCTCTTTATGCTTTAAAAAATCCTATATGACAACTGTCTTTCAAAATTAAAGATAAAATTTACCTTGTGGAAGTTTAGATGTTAGCATAATCTGCTCTACCTGAAAAAGATTTCTATTAGTTTCAAAATTTAGGGTTCCGTGAATGGTTTTCTAAAGTCATGTCCAAGTAAAGTTATTGCACTTTATGTGCATTTTTTGTGAATAGTTTCCGAAACTCAAGTCCTTCCTGGGTTATTGTAATGCATTACTTTATAATCGAGTCAGTCCATGACAGTTACAATGTTCTCTGCTGTTCTATCTTCTAGGTAGCAGAAAAAATAATAAATGTTCAATTTGTTTATACAAGGATGCATGTTTGGAGTTTGTTACTTTTTACCATCTAATGGAAAGGGATTACACTGTTGTATGATTAAATGTCAAGCTCAAAGTTTTGTGTATTAGTTACTTCTTCTAGTTTTTATTGTTGAGACGACTGTTTAAATTGCCATAATCATGAAGATTAAAAGATGCGGTGAGATGGCACGGAAGTTGCGGTACTTCAAAGACCAAATGTCAAAGGCAGGTTTCACACCCTCAGTGAAAACTGAAGCTAAAAGTGATATTAGTCTGGATGACCTAGAGGTATGTATAGATTAATTAAATTTTGATGTAAATGCAGGAAAATAAATCTGAATGAGGCCCGCCCTCGTCACTGGTTAGGATTTATAATTTATAATGATTGCTATTTTATAGGTAGAACTCGGAGATCTTGAAGCCGAGCTCATTGAAATAAATGCAAATAGCGAAAAGTTGCAGCGTGGTTATAATGAGCTTGTAGAATATAAACTTGTCCTACAGAAGGTAAATAACACTTTATAGGCCTGTTTCTGCAATATTTTAAGGAGTTTTTCTTTTGGCTTCTCCTTGACCAACTCTGATGACATCATTATTTTACCAAGTTCGCGTGATATATTATTTTCTTAAACTTTTATCACACTAAGTATCGTTTTTATTACTACTATTGTAATTTATTTTTATTGTGACAGGTATTGTATTGTATTATTTTAGTTATTATTATTAATAATTATATAGATGGGTTTAATAGATCTTTTTCATGATATTACCAATGCTTTGTGTGATTAGTCTGGTAATTCAAATTTTATCTCAACGAAATTTGTGGCAGTTTAAATGGCTTTGATCATCTTCTGCAAAATAATTTTAACAGCTTATTTTAAAGTTCTATCACAATCATATAACTCTAAATCATCTTTTGAGAGCTTATTTTAAAGTTCCATTAAAATAACATAAAGCCATTGAGGGTTTCATGCATGTGCGCGCACACACATGCTCAAATATATGTTTGTACCCAATCTCTTTCAGCTCCCTACCCTAATATTTACATTTGATATGGTGATATCCTGTATTAGATATATTTGAAATTGTTTTCCAGGCTGGAGAGTTTTTTAAAGCTGCACAAACCAGTGCTGTAGCTCAGCATAGTGAAGCTGCATCAGAGCAGGCTCATGAAGAATCTTTGGAAACCCCTCTTTTGACAGATCAAGTACAGATTATGACATTATAGTTTTAATCTTTTATTTTCTTTATCAGTTGTGGTTTTTCGCTTTAAAATGGGTTATTTCTGATGAATATATGTAGGAATCAAAAACTGACCAAGGTAAACAAGTTAAATTAGGGTTTCTTGCTGGTCTTGTGCCTAAAGCAAAAGCCATGGCTTTTGAAAGAATTCTATTCCGTGCTACAAGGGGAAATGTCTTTCTGAAGCAGGTTGCGTTGGAAGAAGCTGTTGTTGATCCTAGCTCCGGAGAGAAGGTTAATAATACATTTCTTCTTATTGGTTATCAGTTGACATATTTTAGTTGAATTAGGTTGGTTTGCACTTTGGCACGCTATGTAGGCAGCATGTGGCATTTGTTTTGCACTCGGGAATCACTATGGTATGGGTTTGATAATAGGATGGAATGCGGATGAGTTATTAGACACAACCTGTGGGCTTGGTGGATACCTATGTATCTTCGTACCCTTCCTCTTAAACCACCCACAACCCTATCAAAGGTCAAATACATTCCCTGAAATCCAAATCCTCAAACCTATCACAACAGATAAACTTATGTTCTTTCTTCCCAAAACACACATTCACCTAGGTTAATATAACATTTCTCTATGTTGAATATCAACGACATTATTGACATTAGTGTGTTCAGTTATTTGACTTGTTTCAAAGAAGTATGACACCATAGGAATATAGGATGTGATTTTGAACTCAAGAATTACTATGGGTATGGGTTTATAATAGTCTGAAGATGGGAATGAGCATGGATTTCTAAATCCATCACTTTAGGTGATTAATGAGTTTGGAGGATATCAACCCCATTTCTTCAAACCCTCACTCACAAATCAAACATACTCGTTAACACTATCTGATAGATTCTAAGAAAAATAGCAGGCAAAATATACTTGAATTGAAAGGATAAGGCCCAATTCGAGAAGGGCAAGGTCTCCGATTACAGAACTGAATCTGGGAATTTCAAAACATAAGAATCAATCTGACTAAAATGACAAAGCCTGCTACTTATAGAATTTGCAAAAGATAATTAACTAATTGTTCCTAAAAAGAAGCTTGAAAACTGCTTATCCGCTTCTTCTGTTTTTCCACCAGAGAATGGGTCAAACAAGTAGTTCAAAAGTGAATTAAATTGAACTTTTTCAGCTGATGTCTTGACCCGGCTCTTCCGTCGTGAGTAGACTAGGGGATATGTATCATTACTTCCCTCCAGGTAAAACGCCTTGTCCTCAAGGCGAAAATCAGGAAACTGATCAGCAAGAAGATCGTAGTTTTCCCATGTAGCTTCTTCGGAAGGGTGGTGGTCCCATAAAATCAAGAGCTCTAAAACGGGGTGACCAGCTTCAATGACCCAACTGTGTGCAAGTACCGAATGAGGTTGCAAATCGACCTCCCAATCTTTAGTAATGGGTAAAGGAGGTGCTGGAGTAGATGGAAACGAGCCACGGGCAGGTTTAAGCATAGATACATGGAACACTGGGTGGATACGAGCATCAGAAGGAAGCTCTAGTTGGTAAGCAACTGGACCCGCCTTGCGGGAAACGCGATATGGGCCATAAAATCTGGGAGATAGCTTTTCATAACGGCGTTTAGCTAAGCTTTTCTGACGATATGGTTGTATTTTCAGGAAAACATAATCACCTTCCTGAAATGACAGCTCTCGGCGCCGGGTGTTAGCTTGATTAAGCATCCGATCTTGTGCCTTAGTAAGATTACTACGAATAATTTTAAGCATATCGTCCCTATCATTAGCTGGTGCTCTAAAGCTGCATTTTTAGTTTCTCCTGCCACATACGGGGAAAGAGGGGGTGGATCGACAACTGAAAATGGGGTAGTACCTGTCGAAGTGTGAAAGCCAGTGTTGTATGAGTACTCGGCCCACGATAGGTAAGAGCACCACTTGGTTGGTTGTTCGTGAGCGAAACATCTCAAATAAGCCTCGAGGCACCTATTAAGCACTTTCGTTTGGCCGTCAGTTTGAGGATGGTAACTTGTACTCATCTGCAATTTTGTTTGACACAAGCGAAACAGTTCTTGCCAAAAGTTGCTAAGGAAAACGACATCCCTGTCAGAAATAATGGAACGAGGGAATCCATGGAGACGAACAATCTCTTTGCAAAAGACAGTTGCGACCCCTTTAGCAGTAAACGGATGCGATAAGCAAAGGAAATTAGCATATTTGCTTAACCGATCAACCACCACCAAAATTGTATCAACCCGATTAGATACTGGCAACCCCACAATAAAATCCATTGAAATGTCTTCCCAAATACGTGTGGGAATAGGTAAGGGTTGAAGTAAGCCTGCTGGAGCCAAGGTCTCATATTTTTGTTGCTGACATACTAAACATTACTGAACAAAAAGACGGACATCTTGCTTTAGTTTGGGCCAAAAATATTGAGCTGAAATACGCTTTAAGGTTTTAAGAAAACCACCGTGACCACCAATTGGGGTCGCATGTGCCTCGTGTAACAATTTGCGTCGAATATCAGCAGTATCCGGGATCACCATATGCTGTTTGTAAAAAAGAAGTTGACCTACTATAGAGAATTCAGGAACTGATGTGGGATCAGCTGTTAATTGGCTGATTATATTGCTGGTATAGGGGTCCGAAAGTAGGCCAGCTTTAATGTTAACCATTTCAGAACTGTAGGGTACCGATAGTGAGAATAAATTACTCGAGTGAGGTCGTCGTGACAATGCGTCGGCTCCTTTGTTTTCCTTTCCTGCACGATGAGTGATAGAGAAGTCATACGACATGAGTTTAAGTAAGAGTCGTTGTTGCTCGGTGGTAGTAATTCGTTGCTCCAACAAAAACTTAAGTGTGTAATGATCCGTGCGAATAAAGAAATGGCGACCCAATAAATAGTGATTCCATTTTTGAACCGCGAGCACCAATGCGAGTAATTCCCGATCATACGCAGATTTAAAGCGATTTGAAGGTGAAAACCCTTACTAAAATAGGCTACCGGATGATCTTCTTGAGATAGTATGGCCCCCACCCCATCCGAAGAAGCATCGCATTCCACAGTGAAATCGTTGGTGAAATCTGGTAAACGAAGGACCGGTGTTGACATTAAAGCTTGCTTTAACTGCTGAAAAGCGTTTAAGGCTTCGGTGGACCAGATGGAACCGTCCTTCTTAGTTAGGGCCGTGAGTGGATGAGCTATTAACCCATAATTACGGACGAAACGTCTGTAATACCCCGTAAGCCCCAGAAATCCGCGTACTTCCTTCACTGAAGTTGGGATAGGCCATGACTGAATGGCTGAGAGTTTTTCTTGTTCCACTTGTACACCTGCAGAAGTAATAACGTGGCCCAGAAATACCACTTGGGGTTGCCCAAAGCAACATTTAGACAACTTAGCGAAAAATTGATGGTTATGGAGGAGTGCCAGAGCCTGTTCTAAATGGGCAATATGTTGCTCCATGTTATGACTATAAATTAATATGTCATAAAAAAAAACCAATATAAAACGCCGTAAGTGAGGTCTAAATAAATCATTCATGACCGATTGAAAGGTTGATGGTGCATTGGTGAGGCCGAATGGCATGACTTTGAATTCATAGTGACCCGAATGGGTTCGAAAAGCTGTCTTTGACACGTCTGATGGATTCACTCTGATTTGGTAATAGCCCGACCTCAAATCAAGTTTAGAAAAAACTGTTGCGCCGTACAACTCGTCTAAAAGTTCATCAATATTGGGGATTGGGTACTTGTCAGCCACCGTAATTATGTTTAAAGCACGGTAATCCACGCACATTCGCCAAGTATCGTCTTTCTTTTTAACCAGCAAAACGGGACTTGAAAAGGGACTAGTGCTATGTTGTATGAACCCGGCTGTCAGCAGTTGCTCCACTTGTTTTTCTATCTCAGTTTTTTGGGAATACGGGTAACGGTATGGTCGGATATTCGGAGGGGTAGAGTTAGGTAACAGGGGGATCGAGTGGGAAGTAGTGCGAAAGGGTGGCAGGCTATTCGGTTCAGTAAAAACTCCTTGGTATTTACGAATTAGAGGCTGTAATGGGCAAGGGATATCTAGTGAGACATCCATATCAATGGCTAAATGCCGAAAAGAGGCAGATTTTGAGGACCCGAGGATATACCTTGTAACTTATATTTCTTGCCATCTATAGTAAAGATCATGAACATCTCATTCCAATTAGCCTGAACAGTATTAAGAGTGGAAAGCCATTGGATACCTAGAACTAGATCTGCTCCTCCGATTGAGAATGGGTAGAAGTCTTGAACAATAGTTAGGTCAGTCAACCTCACAGAGACATCCTTACAAAGCTGATTGCACCTTATGATATCACCGTTCCCGATCTGGACGCCAAAGGGGGTAATGAATTGAGTAACCATCTTCAACTCTCGTACCAAAATATCAGATATAAAATTGTGGGTGGAGCCGCCGTCTACTAAAATCAATACCTCATTGCTTCCTAAAGTTCCGTGTAGTTTCATTGTGGTTATATTGGCTTTACCCAGAATTGCATGGCGATCTCTTGGCGAATTCTTGTCGATATTCCTGAACGGATCCGGTTTGTTTGATGCTACAAAGATACTCGTCTGGATTCTGGAACTCGGCTGGACCGAAGTTCTTCTGAAAAGCAAGGACCAATTCCTCCCATACTTTAATGTTTGATCTGTTGATAACCAGGAGAACAGATCTAAATCTCCTTCTAGATGCATAGAGGCCACATCCACTTTCTCTTCATCTGGGATCTGATAATAGCTAAAATACTTTTCCCCTTTAAGAACCCACCCACGTGGATCTCCTCCATCATAAGCAGGGAAGTCAATTTTTTGGAATGGGCGGTAATGATGGTGGTTTCGCCCGGAACTATCTCCTTCATCACTGCGTCCCGAACCACCCTTAGGACGATTGAAATTAGGGGATTGATTTTTTAGGGCTGCTACTTCTTCCTTCAGTGCTTCGATGGAATCCAATCGGGGAAGCCATGGCCGTTAATTGGGCTGCAATGGCGGCGATGGGATCGGAGTCGTTCGTGCTCCGGGTTGAAGGTGCCATTACGTTCCCGGCAATGGAACCAATGATAGATTCTAAGAAAAATAGCAGGCAAAATATACTTGAATTGAAAGGATAAGGCCCAATTCGAGAAGGGTAAGGTCTCCTATTACAGAACTGAATCTGGGAATTTCAAAACATAAGAATCAATCTGACTAAAATGACAAAGTCTGCTACTTATAGAATTTGCAAAAGATAATTAACTAACTGTTCCTAAAAAGAAGCTTGAAAACTGCTTATCCGCTCCTTCTGTTTTTCCACCAGAGAATGGGTCAAACAAGTAGTTCAAAAGTGAATTAAATTGAACTTTTTCAGCTGATGTCTTGACCCGGCTCTTCCGTCGTGAGTAGACTAGGGGATATGTATCACTATCAACCCCGTACCCTGTACAAAACACTTTTAAAGCACTTCTTTCCTTCTTTTTGAAAACCCTTGTTCACCTAGTTGTGAGAATTAGCTGATTGTGACATTATACAATTTGTGAATTTTGTCATTCATTAATGGGTTGGTATGCTCAAATAACCATCCTGCTAGCATGCTACCTCTTCTTTTTTTCATTAAGAACATGAGTACCACTTTTATAGATGTTAACATATGCCTACCATTGTACAGGTTGAGAAAATGTATTCCTGGTTTTCTTTTCTGGAGAAAGAGCAAAAAGCAAAATCCTCAAAATATGTGAAGCTTTTGGGGCAAATCGTTACCCTTTTGCAGAAGATCTTGGCAAACAAGAACAATCAATAGCTGAGGTATGCTACAGCCTTCTTCATTAGTTATTTCAGTTACTTGTTTTACCATGCATTGATGAAAGTCAAGAATGTTCACTTACTAAATTTAGTGTGTTTGGGCCACAAGATACTGATCATTGAGATTTACACTTCTAGGTATCTGGAAGGATATCTGAGCTAAAGACAACAATTGATGCTGGCCTTCTACACCGTGGCAATCTTTTACAAACAATTGGAGAACAATACGAACTGTGGAATATTCTGGTATGTGTTGTATCACTCTTTCCATTAAACCTGCCCTTGAATTTTATTTTTTCATTGCTCGAACAAGGCACTAAGGCAGATGGAACCCACTTGCTTACTGTGTTTGGGATCATTATTAATTAGCTCATGCTTTATAACCATAATCTGTTTTGATCCCTTAACCTCATTGGTATTGCTTTTTTCAGGTGCGGAGAGAGAAGTCAATATATCACACCCTAAATATGCTCAGCATTGATGTGACAAAGAAGTGTCTTGTAGCTGAAGGGTGGAGTCCCATATATGCAACTGAACAGGTCTTTCTTTCTTTTTATTTTTTCTATGAATGGGTCGATTTAGGGTTTTTATTTATTTATTTATTTATTTTTAATGTCAAGACGGTCAAATCAAAAAATTTACCCAAAAGGAGAAAGGGTCAAAAACAGGTTGTAAGTATTTTTAATGCATGCAGTCACGCAGTTCAACCTTTTAATCCTCTAATTCAAAGATTCATATTATCATTTTGACTATATTTTTTATTTTATAATCACGATTAACACATTAATTATCTATAAATAAATATAAAAATAGACAAAAAGTGCTAGTAGGTCAACATAACCAGGCATAGCCCATTAGATCGTACTAGAAATGCTGTTTTGACCCGTTACTAACTCGCCTGCCCACCCATCTTGTTCATTGGAAATGGGGGCAGGGATGGGGGATTACTAGATGTATGTACGTTCTTTTGTTTGTGGAATACTTCATTTCATATTACTTATTTTTAGGCAGATTGGTGTTTTGTTGGTCTCAGCTTTATGTGAATAAAATTCAGGGCATCTAGAGTTTTTGAGCTAAGTATATTATATACCTTCTTTTTGCAGATTCAAGATGCACTGGAGCGGGCAACAATAAATTCAAACTCACAAGTTGGTGCCATATTCCAGGTTTTGCACACAAAAGAGTTACCTCCGACCTTCTTCCGGACAAACAAGTTTACCGATTCCTTTCAGACAATTGTTGATGCATACGGGTCAGATTTACTTTACTTATTCATTGGCCCTTATCATGAATTTGGTTTTTTTATATAAATGTAAAACAATACATTTTTTACATGATAGACTTGAAGCCAATCAAAATACCTTGCTATTAATGTATTTGACATGAACTGTTATATGAATTTAACCAATGGAGTATTGTAGTTGTTTCCTTAATATTTTTCATACTGCCGTGTATTTAATCTGCTGTTACTGCAGGGTCGCCAAGTACCAAGAAGCAAATCCTGGAGTGTATACTATTGTCACATTCCCGTTTCTATTTGCTGTAATGTTTGGCGATTGGGGCCATGGTATATGTCTGCTGCTTGCAACTTTATTTTTGATATTCAAGGAAAAGAAATACTCCACTCAGGTAACTTGTTCTCACCTCCTTGACCTAATTTAACTGTTCTTCCATTGTTAAATGAACAAGCCACAAACAATATTTTTTTACTCAAGTTTATAACCAACTTAAGATTAGAGCAATATAGAAATCAGCTTACATTCATTACCAATTTTAGCAGCCAACCTTATTTCATAGGTTTTACTTGTAAATCACTGATGCGACACTGGTTGATGCCATGCCAGGATGCCAGCCCCACATCAGATGCGACGAATTGAGAAAGTGTTTATTTGTAACAGATAAGTGAACTTGATACAAGTTTTACGTAGTTATCTGTTTTCAAATAGTTTATTCTGAATTACATGTCCCAAATGTCAAATTGAATAAATTATACATTGAAACGACAAATAAGATGCCATGTGAGCAATTGTTGAAAATCAGCAAAAAATATGACCTAATGATAGAGCAAGTTACATATTTACAATCAGGAATAAAGTGTAACTGGGTTGCTAAATTGATAATGAAACGTTTTAAGTTGGTTTTACTTCTCATCTCATATAAGTTTGTTGCTAAAATATGGAAATCATGTAAAGTTGGTTTCTATTTTGTGCAGTTTGATTTTTTTATTATGCATGAAGAATAACATAGCTATGTTTTTTTTGGTGAATACAGAAACTTGGAGACATATGGAAATGACCTTTGGGGGTCGTTATGTTATATTGCTGATGTCAATTTTCTCTATCTACACGGGGTTGATCTATAATGAGTTCTTCTCCGTTCCATTTGAGCTCTTTAGTCCTTCAGCATATGTATGTCGTGATGCTGCTTGCAGGTATTCATCGCCCACTCTTCCCGAAAAGAAAACCTTGGATGGTGGGCGCTCATTTGGGGGATGTGGAAATTTCAACCCGTATATTTATATGTGATACAAACCGGAGTTCCAGGGAGGTTTGGGTGATTAATTCAAGGGAGGTGGAAAATTCAACTCATTTTGGGAGTCTTTTAATTAGTATTAAGCTTCCATTCTTAATGGTTTTTCTTGTTAGGGAAGGTTACATGCCATCAAGGTTGTTGTGTTTTTTTAATAGACAGGGCTAGTAGTTTAGGGGGTGAATTAGTGGTCTTTTGGCTTGGGAGATCCCTACTTCTTAACTAGTAGGTCTGGGGAGACAGGTTATATCAGATTGGGTCGATCAGGTAGTGTTTATCTTTGACTCGCCATATCACAAAAACTAGCTAAAGGGGAATGGGAATGGGTTGAATAGGTTGAAAGTTACCCGAAGTTTATTGTAACTACATACAACCTGCTAAAGTATTTTCTTCAAAGATTTATATTATTGTTTTAGTAATTTTGTTTTTGTAATGATACATAACTCATCAGTTAATCATTAAAGAATGGACATAAAGAGTCTTTGGACGTCTGCCCTGACCTGGCTTATTTCGGCCCATGCTAAAAATGACCCGTCCAACACATTTTGATCCATAATCCATCCACCTAACTTACCCATCTTGAAATCTCTACTTTCACCTTATCTTATATTTGCCCTCTCTTTATCTGCAGTGAAGCTACCACATTGGTTTGATAAAGGGAAGGGATACATACCCCTTTGGTGTGATCCTGCGTGGCATGGGAGTCGAAGTGAGCTGCCGTTTCTCAACTCATTAAAGATGAAAATGTCAATTCTTCTTGGTGTAGCACAAATGAACCTTGGATAATATTGAGCTTCTTCAATGCATTATACTTCAGGAATGCTGTAATATTTGGTTAGTTTTCTGTGCTGATATCTTGTGACATGCCAGTGATAATCTCCATTAACTTCCTTTGCTTCAAATGGAAAGAGAGTTCTTATGTTTTCATCAAGTAAATATGTTTTAAAATTTGCAGTGGTTTAATATTTGTCATGGTTTTAAAAACGGTTGAGGCGTGCGCCTCGAGGCGAGGCGCCCAAAAAACGTGTCTGAGGCGCCGCCTCAGTGGATTGTTTTGTACCTGCGCCTCATGCACCTGAGGCATGAGCCTCATGTGCGCCTCAAGGGTTTTTTCACTTTGTTTTTGATGTTTTAGTCTTTGTGTCAGTTTCAAACATTCCATGTCTTTTTAATGTGTGTTTTTTGATGTTTTTGATGAATCCTATGATGAAATTAATCTGTATTTTATTTTTTATAAGATATATAATTTTTATATTTATTTTTTAATTCCGCCTAGGGCTTACGCTTCGGTTCGCCTCGAGGCTTACGCCTCGTGAGGCGAAGGGAAAACGCCTCGAGGCTCGATTCCGTACTTTTAACCTTGATTATATTATTAATAAGAAAAGGTATAAAAGATAATATAAAGATTACTCTTTTTTACCTTTTTAGTTGCGTATTCAAAATATGTTTATCAATCATGTGCTTGTACTTTCACAAACATATCAATGACATCATCTTTCTCTAAGTCTATCTAAATATTAGTAAACATAGATCATCTGCAAGAGATGAAATGATCAGTGTTCTCGTCATTGATAGGCTATGACAGAAGTGATCAGTGATACAAATAATAAGTCACCCATACTTAAGATCAATTTGCAGATCCATGCATATTATATGCAATATTACTGAATAATATATTATTCTCTCTCATAGTAGAGCCTCTTTGAGTTTCAGGTTCCAGTTTATCCCTCAAATGATCTTTTTGAATGGCTTGTTTGGATACCTTTCCCTACTCATCATTGTGAAATGGTGCACTGGTTCACAAGCTGATTTGTACCATATAATGATATACATGTTCCTTAGTCCTACCGATGATCTTGGTGAAAACCAGCTTTTTGCGCATCAGAAAACCATTCAGGTTGAGTTTTATCTCTAACGATTCAAATGTTTTAAATCAGTATTGCACAACTAATACAATTTTTTTTTTCATATTTGCATGTATGATGTTTAAGTATTGCTGAATTAATAATGAATATTGTTACATTAACAGCTTGTGTTGCTACTACTATCCCTAATTGCTGTTCCATGGATGCTGCTACCTAAGCCCTTCATTTTAAAGGCACAACACAACAGGGTATACCTTTCAATCCATGGCTCCATTTGCGCGCGCATTTAAAAATCTTTTTATTTCTCCGCATGTTATATTCATGATCATTTTTCTTATGGCATTTTGTTTTATATGACCTAAGACACACCAGGGCCAGTCGTACACACCCCTCGAAGGTGAAGATGAGTCATTGCAAGTGGAGGCACATCATGATTCCCATGATCATGAAGAATTCGAGTTCAGTGAAGTATTTGTTCATCAACTCATTCATACAATTGAATTTGTACTTGGGGCGGTATCAAACACAGCTTCATATCTTCGTCTATGGGCACTCAGGTATGCTACACCTATCGGGATATAAAGTAAACCTATTTTAACAGACTTTTGTTTTATAAAAGGCGGCTCTTCTTTTTCTTTTTATCACTATTTAGGTCTGCACTTAATGTCTTAATCAAGTTGTTGGTAGTTCTATTAAGAATATCAAGTTCATACTCTGGTAAATCAATCATGAAAATATTCACATAATTTTACAGAGGTATAGTGTAGGAGCGTAGAGAGTGGTGATGGGTTGGTTGTGAGATGATTATTTGACTATTTGTAGTTGTGAACATTGCAATACGGATTGTAATATTATTTATGTTTTTGGTAATGATTTGGAGATCTTAATAAGAGGTGTTAATTTCATCTCATGTACTTAAGAACATGAATGGGTCGATTTGGGTATGTAACCAACCTCAAACTGGTCAAATAAGATGTTTAGTAAAGAACAAGTCAAACGGGTTAAATTCACCCACGGTCCATTTTTAATGCATATAAACCTTCTGAATTGTTTTATTCAAATATTTAATTGTCTTTGTGATAACACATCAATTTATTTATAGCAAAATTTACGAAAAAGTTTATCCACGGCAATCCAATCCGACCCGGCCAGTTTCTGATATGTATTAAAACCATTTTGATCCGTTACATAACCCTTCTCCTCACTTTTGACCCTCCACTTTCAAAATCATTATTATTATTGTTATTAATATTATTCTGCATCAACAGTTATGGTTTAGAGAATAATATGGCCTGAATATCGTTCTGTTATATTCTTGATACTAATAATGCAATAATTTTTCTCCTTTTTTTCAGCTTGGCACATTCAGAGTTGTCAACCGTGTTCTATGAAAAGGTTCTTCTTCTTGCTTGGGGGTAAGTTAATTTATGAATATGCTTAATCAAGTATTCAACACATAACACATAGTTTTTACTTATGATGAAATTATATGGAAATTATTTTTGAGAATAAGGGAAACAACTTGTTGAGACAGTAAATTGGCACATTTTGACCTATTTTTGGATAACATGTCATTTTGGGTTATGCTTTGTTTCTAGCGGGTCAAACAGGTCAAATGAGTGAATTTTTTAAAAAAGTAGCAAAACCAAAAATGGGTTAAACATGTTAAGCATGTCCAAAGTCATCCAAATTGCATTCAAGATCGTTATTTCTCATGATTAAATCATCTTTGTAACAGCATAGTTTTTAAAAAATTTTGTATTACCAAATGCAGGTACAATAATGTCATCATCCTTATAGTTGGCATAATCGTGTTTATTTTTGCAACCGTTGGTGTGTTACTAGTGATGGAAACTTTAAGTGCCTTCCTACACGCTCTAAGGCTTCACTGGGTTGAATTTCAAAACAAGTTTTACGAGGGTGACGGTTACAAGTTCCACCCTTTCTCCTTTGCGTTACTCGGTGATGAGGATGAATAAATTATTTATTCATGTTCTAAGCAGCAAGGTTGCTCTGTTCATATCTGCATAATGTAATATCGTAATTCCCTGTTTGCCTGCGTTAATAAATTAAATAACTTTATTCAGTAGAGGGCAGGATCAAGATTTCGCATCTGTGTATTTTCTTTATTCTTTATTTAGTGATGTTCTGAAAGGCAAGAAATAAACTGCTTTAGAACTGCAGGTATTTAATTTATGTGTTTGTATTCAGATATACAACTAGATGTGTCAAACTTCGTATGAACTATGTTGATATATGTATTTAGTGTTTGCGTGAGTTCTGAACTCGTTAGATATTTGTGCCAAAACGTTGTTCTGAGTTTGAACAGAGGGATCCAAGTCCATGGCCTATTTCGGGTTCACTCGGAGCTTTGGGTTTGATCCATGCATGAAGAAGACACGTGATCGATTGATCAAACGTTTTTATATGATGTTTATTTAAAGGAAGTGTGCGGATCATCATTGCGCATGTTGCTAAGTGGTATTTTGATTTTTGATGCCTATGTGTACACCCTCTCTGCCTTCAGTTTTTTACATCAGAAACATACCAGAAAACCATACCACAACATAGCCAAATCTCCAGCCTTTTTATACCACTAATAGAAACGCTTTACTGTCGTAGAAGCAAAATATATGTACATAAAAATATTTGCAAAGTGCAAACCCTCACTGGTTCGTCCTGTTTGTAATAACCTATACATAATACATGCATAGTCGAACAACAATCTATATATGATGTTCCCTTGTAATTTGGAAGGTAATTCATCAAATATCCGCAACATTTAAGGCAATCTACATATATCATTCCGTTGCTAGTTATCTTCTTTTTTTTTTTTTTTGGGGGGGGGGGGGGGGGGGGGGGGGAGGTTGGGCTAGGGTTCATGGTGGGTGATAGTTTCTCACTAGAGGACCATTGAGTTCAAGCGCGAAACTAAACCATTCAACCGGTTCGTATTTGTATATTCTTTAAGTTTTATGATCTTGTATTTCGTGCATATATGAATAAATATACGACAAAAAATAATTCTTTCATATATGTATAAAAAATATAGCCATAAAAAGCTACGAGTTTTTTTTAATACCTATAAGAGTTGGGCTTATTAACTTAAACAGGCAAATGACTCACCTTATCTTGACTCGAAATCATGAGCTAATTTCAAATGAGTTTTTTCTAGTTAAATTATACAAGCTTCAAGACTAGAGCTATTTAGACAGCCAGTTGATGACTATGAGTAGTTGAACAATTTTATTGGTAATTGTTACCTATTGGTCGAGGGAGAAATAGTGAGGGCATACACTAAAAGACTTAGGTAAATATAAAGGTTGTGTTTTGTATTGGCTGAATAATATTAGCTTTATAAGCCACACGAATAAGCTATCTAGCTCGTTACAGGCAAGCAGAGCACGTAACGAGGATAACTAGAAACAACTTATTTCATCATAAAATAGCACGGAACCATAAACAGCTTTCTTTAGTCGGACACTGAAAAATGCATACATGCTTTTAAAATGGAAACCATTCACCTAACTAAAAACACTTCAACGACTATTAAACTATGCCATCGACAAAATTATATTTGATCCAAATTCAAAAGGAAATCAAAATTAGCAAATACCATAGGCAGAATTGCTAGCCCTTTACATGCAATTCAATGTGATCAACCAAAGCTGCAACCGAACAATAAATTCACAACCAAACATAAAAACTAAAAAACTACAAAAAATAGTAAAAACTAGATATACATATTTATATGAATCCATCACAAGTAATTGAACTTGAACTCTTTACATAGAGAAAGGACTTGAATATTTGTTTAACTAGATATAAACTTTGTATCTAGCTCCTCCTCAACACACACACATATAGTTATATAGCAGGCGAATATAGCTAATTTCATCATTTTTATAGTTTATTTACATTCATAGGTTATAGAACTATTATATCTCAATTCATCCTCATCAGTTGTATTTATTTGTGTTGGTTGTTTCTTGTGATAGCTGTAAATAGAAGAAAGAATGGCCATATAACCAGAATCACTATGCAAAGATGAAAAATCCACATGCAAATTGTAGAAGATCTTCGACAATTGCAACCAATGGTGATCCACCTTTTACCACATTTGTAGCAAAATTCAATTCCACATCTGTGAAAAATGACAATTCATAATCATAATTAGTTTTTCTTCACATTTAATTGGATACAAATAATAATAATAATGATGATGAATCAAATCAACTACATGGTTTTTGATTGTTTATTAAAACTGCTTGTATGTTTATGGCTTTTTAAATAAGAAGTCTAGATTAAGCAACTTGAAACTGCTTAGGGTGTGTTTGGCAACAAGCTTTTCGGAGCTTAAAGCTCTTCGTTTTGAAAATGAGCTCTAACAAAAATAAAAGCCGTGGTTGGAAGACTTGGTAGCATTTATGTTTTAAAAAAAAGCTCCTAAACAACTTGAAGTAGCTTTAAGAAACAAACTACTTAAAGTAGCTTTTTATAAAAACTTCTAGTTTCCTGCTACTTTTGCCAAACACACCCTTAGTGTTTAGGTAAGCTTATCTATACAGCTTAAGATTTTATTTTATTTTATAAAATAGTTTATGAGCTTCGTATTACCAAAACACGCCTCTTGAAATAGTGTTTTAGATTAGCTTAAAATGATAAATGATCAAAACAAACAAGGACTTCACAAATGAAGAACAAAAAGGGCTCAAAGTTATAATAAGCCAAATAATCCCAAGAAAAGCCGATAGAAAACAACTTACAAAAAAAAGTTTAAATGAACCGATAAGCTCAAACAACAAACAAAAAACATATGCAACCAAAATCTCACTCTAACAAGATTAGCCACATGTTAATATGAGGTTATACTTTTTTAGCTGATAAGCTAGTAAGCTCCAAAACAGCTTGACCCCCAAACGCCCCCATAACTTGAATTTTAAATTCTCTTAATCTTTATTTAGATATATAGCCATGTAATACTTGAACTTTCAATGTGGGGATATGCATATGATGTTAGCTATAGTTGTTTAGCTTAATATTCCCAAAAAACAACATTTCCCAATTGTAGAATAATATTAGGTATGCAAATTACATGTCACTCTCAAACTAGTAAATCAAGAAACAACATATGATGCAAACCTTCCTAATACTTCAACCATAACCGTACCTAAGCTAGAAAATAAGCCAAAATTTATATACTTCTTAAAATCTTTAGTAGAATCTGCTTATTTATTCTGTTAACCATCAATTCTACCTTCTATTGTCTTCTCCAACACCCTCAAATCTCAATATTATCATCTTTCTAAATTTAAAGAACAACTTAATAAGGTCTACATATCAATTCAAATTTTCAAATACCAAGAACATGAAACAAAACAATGAAATCTTGATTAACTTCCTCTAACTTAAAGAACAAAAAGTACCTGCATCGAACAATGGCGCAACCTTTAACAAGCTCACACAATGCCTACACATGGGGCACCTCATCCACTGCTTCCTCTCAGAAAGAATACCAAACGCGATATCGTTTTGATCCCTCATTTCCCCACTCTCCTCACACCTATAACCAGCATGCCAAGGAACCTTACACCGAAAACAAAACGGTTTCTTGCAATTGGGACACACACACCTCCTTAAATTACCACCACCACACACTCATTGATCACCAAAGCTGAACAATCGCGATACGGGCAATAAACACGATCAAGCCCCAACACAGCAGACTCACACAACACATCACACCATTTATCAACAGTTGGTGTGCGATTTTCGGGCGACACGAAAGGGGCTCAAGAGAGTGATCGCAGGTGACAGCAGGGCATTTGATATCAGACACGTTGTCTTCCAGCTTCACCTGTATGTACTTGATCATACAATCGGTGCAAAAGGGGTGAACGCATTTGTTACTGTTCTTGAATTTCTTGTTCGGAAGTGTCACAGTTCGATGCAAATCTCACATGTAAATGTCGATGATGATGATTCTTGATCGTCAAGTTCTTGATCGGGGTGTGAATCTTGATGGGTTTTTGAATCGCATTTCCCATCAATTCGAAATCGGAAAACAGCGGGGGAATTGCAATGGGGTTGTGAGGGGTTAAATTGGAGTGTGGAGGAGCATCAATGGTTGGATTTGAGGGTTGTGCAGGGTAATTTGGGGGAAGTTGTGGGGAAATTGAGTGTGTATTTAAGGTGCGTCTTCATGGGGAAGATTTAGGGTTCTTGTTGGTCATTTTCAAGTTCACTTTACGACTCTTGAGTCCAAAGCGGGTGTGAATTGGGGACGTGATTGGAAAATGTGGATTCGTACTATGATGCTGCCTTTAACCGTTTTGTATGTAAAATGTAAAATAATAATAAATTGTTGAGTATTGACTAATGACTTTTTTTTTTTTTTTTTTTTTAGAGAAGGTTGCGAGTTTGAGTAATTTCGGCAGAATGATGTTGTTGGTAGGTTGGGTTTTATCGTAGTGGGCTTCCGGGCGGGTTTTTCTTCGGAATTGGTGGTTGGTGGGCTTTTGCTATCCGGCAGACCAGCACTCTGTGCTCGCGAACGTATGATTTGTCTTTTCGCCATTGGTAACCTGGGTAGACGGGTTTAATTAGTGACGTTAAAAAAACTAATAATAATTTGTTAAGAATATATTTTCTTAGAAAAAATGTTTTATTAATCATGAAAGAAGTTCAAATACAAAGTGTATTTTTGCTACAAAGTATGAGAAGACACAATAAGTCAAAAAAAGTCATAAAAAAATTATATCTCACAATATAAATCAAATTTCAAAAAGTAATTCCGAGCTTTTGTTCCCCTAGCCGTCCTCACTAAGAAAAAAATAAACGAAAAATAAAAAAATTAACGTGTTTTTATTGTGTCATTTATAAACACAATGACGTCATTGTGTTATAAAAGACACAATGAAATTTTTTTATTATTTTTCTGTTATTTTTTTTCTGAAAGAGGACGACGAGAGGAACAGAGACTCCGAAATATTTTTTTGAAATTCGATTTAGATTGTGAGATATAATTTTTTTATGACTTTTTTAGCCTCATTACGTCTTCTCATATTTTGTAACAAAAATACACTCTGTAGAATAACCTCACCCTACTATCATTATTCTTTTTAACATAACCTAGAAATATCTAGGATATAATAGGCAACATCTATATAATCTAGAATTACCTCCTTCAAGACTCAAACTTCTACCTAATTATCACTACACCCACCCTCCACCCCCCACATCTATACAATCTAGAAGTTACCTCTCTAAGACTTAAACCCATAATCTTTGATTGGGATGAGACACCACTCTAATTCATATTTAATTACCACTTCACCAATCCCCACCCATTTGTTTATTTAGTTATTAATATTAAGGAATTTGATTTTAATAATTTAAACTATGATCTATTAGTTAGCAATAATCCTACTAATAGTCAGACAATGACATCATAACTTTTACTTTGTTGCTTGCAAGGATGGTTATGAGCAAACTCGAATGGTATGAGCAATAATCTTATGATTGAAATAGATTTACGTTTGATCTTGCTTGCAGGATGGTTATGAGCAAACTCGAATGGAAATCAAGTGTAAGTTCCGTGACAATTTTTTGAGTGACATTGTCATTGGTAACCGAAATTTTTTAAGAGTTGTTACCGATTAAATTGTCAGTATAACAGCTATAAATTTAATAAACAAGTATTATCAACTAAATAAAAATAATTTATTACACATAGGAAATCAAGCATTATAAACCGCTATAAATTTAATAAACAAGTATTACAAACTTAATATATTTTAATAAAGAACTATTATAAACTATATACAAATAAACCATGGAATGAAACACATTAACCATCTTTAAACTGCTTCATCGAAGCTCCGCGCTTTTTTTGCCATAGGTTCAGTCAAATTGATGACATCAACCGATTTTTAAACTAATTATATTAACCAATTGTCTGTTGCCACGTGACCTAATAAGATGTTGGAACTGTAAAAACCGACATGCATTTAATAAATATCTGACCAAGTTTCTTACTTAATAATCAAGCAAATAAAATATTTAAGCTTGATAAACTATACAGATCGACAATCAAAATTCATACGCAAATTGGTGTCTGTTAGAACGTCTTGAATGGTCCATCCAGTACTATACACTTAATGGTTGCAACAAATAAATTTTTTTTTTTGATGTTAATGTATCGTTTTAAATTAACTATTATTTTAACAGTCTATGTGCCAATTTATCATACTCTTTACACACATGTATCCATATAGTTAGTCATTATGTTATTATAGAATTTAAAAATAAGTGGTGTATTATTTTGATTGATACTTCATTTATTTCGTTTTATTACTCTTATATGTTTTCAGTACATCATCACACATCCACCACCTGAACAATAACAAATGATGAGTATTGTAAGATTTAAAGTATTTTTACTGATACTTGGATTTTACATTTTCTATACTACTTAAACCACTCACATTAGGTTCTTTATATATATTTATGAGTGTTTTTTATATTATATAGAATTATTGTAAGTGGTTGTGATGAGAGAGAAAATATTACTGTTATTTTGTATATTTAAAAAGACACTGTTTATTCATATTAGTTTTTGGAAGTGTCTGTGAGTGGAGAAGAGTAAAATTGTAATAATAAATGTATAAAAAATAATTTTTAAATAAAAGAATAAAGAAAAAATAATTATTTATAATATAATTACAAGATTAAGAATAAAAAATGAAAACACGGTAGTTATGTTTTTCTTTTATCTTCTCTAATCTTCTCTAATATAGCATAATGAATTTTGTCACATGTCATCTTATCACATTCGTTTGCACGTTTCAATATCTAAACAGTCAACCATTTATGACGACATTAAATGTTAATGATGTTCTTTATATACTTTCTAAATTATAAAACATATTTTTTTGATATATTAAAAAATCATTGTTTTAAAAACAAAGTATATAAATATGAAATCTTTTAATACAAAGACTTAAAAAAAACATTCTTGAGAAAATAGTATTAAAAAACTAAAGTGTTTAAAAAACAAATTCGTTTAGTAAAATATTTTTAAGATGATAGTTTGAAAAACTATTGTTACTGTTTTATTACCTAAAATAGTTAATTATATGTATTTTCAATCATATATATTTTAAAAAAATATTTTATATTTTATAAATATTTAATACGAACTTTTAATTTAATTTTTATTCTAACATGCCAAATTAAATTAGTTCTTAGACCAGTGTGTAATATTAAAAGTGAAAAATTTTGCATACAACGATGATAATAATTAATAACGCATTTCCCTCCCGAAAAATTAGGAAGCACCCTGACAATTAACGGGTTTACCCATCGGTTAACGATCGAACTCAGAGTCTCATAATCACGTATGATCTTCATTCTGAAATCACCGATTCGACATAACTTCAAGATCTTTGTTGAGTTTTCACTTACATACATCAATCGA